>VDFB02200307.1:0-22849 GCA_007258455.2 Sequoia sempervirens
ATAACCAAGGTGACTTTGTATCCATTGCATGGACTTTGAATCAACATACAAAGAATATTTTTGCTTATACCAAACATACAAAAACTTTGTTTGAAATATATGGTTGTGTTGTATTAAATTTTTTTGGACTAGTTACACAAAGAGGTATGAAATACCTAACATGCAATTGCTACACGAATTGTCTCGAAACAACTTCCATACACTCAATAAAGCAAGTATTCATTGTGGTATTATCACAAGAACATCTTACAAACAACAAACCAAAATGACACTCAATTGCCCCGATTCCTTCTCTAAATCCTTATGGACATCCTCGTGAGATCCTAGGAATGAGTCAATAAAATAAATCATAAAGAGAAGACTATAAAAATATAAAACAATATTGCAGTATCACTTTCCATATCTGTTTTGAGGTTTCAGGATATTATCCTTTGTTGATCATGTCTATCGTAGGAATGAATCTGTTAAGGAATATCTCAAGATGTTGGTGAATTGTCAAAAGATAAGTAGTTAATAATTTGTAATTTGTTTTTGTCTATTTGTAATCAAAATTTTTTGATTGTTTGCTTGAAAGTTCTAGCTTTTGGTGTTTGGGTATGTGCAGGATCATGATGGGCCAAAAAATGGCGATATGATGGCTATGTGTAGGGTATGTGGCTAACGACTTTTTTTAATCCAAAATTGATGAAATGAAAAGGGTTTTTAAAGGAGATTCTTAGATTTCCACCAATATAAATTATGCTTTATTTTGAATTTAATAAATAATATTATTCATTTTCTATTTGAATTACGACTAAAGTCCTGATTGATAGGGTGATTGAAAAACACCTATAGCTTTCAAATGGTATCACATTTTTTGAATCTGAAACATGTGTCACATTCTATGCTTCACATACTATAGGATTAAAAAAAATTGAATTTCATGAAGTTTTGACCAAGTTAAGGTGGTCAAACATACTTAAGGATTTTATTTTTAAGTTGTAATAAAAAATCATAATTAATTATTTACTTACCAAAATGCAAAAATGCATCATCGGGACGCTTAGGTCCTTTGCTTATATATAAAATCTTATAAAAATATTATCATTTTATTTGTGGTTGAATTGGTCAGATAAATTACCTACTTGTTTTCCTTGAGATTTAAATTACTCACAAAAATTTGAAATTCAAATTTTCTAAATAGATTTTTTTTAATTAGGCTATGGTTTAATTGCATTCAGGGTCTCTACAGATTCTGATGCTTACATATTTTTGGAATAATGCCAGATCGCTTATTCAAATTTTTATGTCAAGTTGCCTAACTTTGAGTTTTTTCTGATTTTAATAAGCCAGCAAGGGCTTGTTTTTTTCCATGATGATCTTGCACATACCTGTTTGCTCTGTTTGTTTGTCCTTGTTTTGAAAAAGGGTGAAGATGATGATTTTTTTATTATGTATGAAAATTTTACTACAAACTGTGATGGATTTAGGATCTTTTTGATTTTTTGAGTTTTATGATGTTTTTATTGTTTTTGGGGGACTAACCTAGGGCCTCGGGGGCTCATCAAAGATAAACCTTTCCTACGTTGTACACGCTGAGGCTCGTAGTCGCTTGGTTTGATAAAAACATGTTTTTAATATTTTGTAAGATATTTTTGTATGGATTTTATATTGTGTGTAAGATATGGAGTATGTCACAGGATCATCATAGAAAAAAGCGAGCCATAGAAATGCTTAAAAATTCAAAAAAAAATCGGGATTAAAGATCAGAGTTGATGCTAAAAGGCTTGAATGTATTGCTCTATGTTATTTCAAAATATGCAGAATAGAATCTGTATAGAATTGAATATGAAAGTTTCCTAAACTTCTAGGTTTCTTTTAAAAGAAATCTATTTGGTGAAAATTTAAAATTTGTCGGTGAGTCTTAAATTTTAGGAAAATAAGTAGGTGTTTATTAAATACACACAACGATAAAATATGATAATATTTTTTATAATATTTTTAGATATAAGAGTAGAGGACTTCATTACTTTTTTGATGTGATGCATATTTTTTATGTAATTTTTTCCAAATGAAATGAATTAATTATGATTTTTTATTACAGCTTTAAAATAAAAACTTCGTATGTAAAACCCACTTAGCGGTGAAAAGATTCAGAATTCAGTTTTATTTTTTTAATCCTATAGTATGCAAAGCATAGAATTCGATGCATGTTTTAGATTCAAAAAATGTGATACCATTTGAAAGCTATAGATTTTTTTTAATCAGCCTATCAATCAGGACTTTAGTCGTAATTTGAATAGAAAATAAATAATAATTAATTATTAAATTCAAAGTAAAGCATATTTTATATTAGTGGAAAGCTGAGAATCTCCTTTAAAAACCCTTTTTATTTCATCAATTTTGGATAAAAAAATAGTCATCAGCCACATACCCATCATATTGCCACTTTTTAGCCCATCATGATCCTGCACATACCCATGTTTTCATATTTTTAATTTTTGTGAATGTTTTGGTGGATTTTATATTTTTGACTAAGTTGAAATAAAGCATGATATACACTAAGTGGATTAAACTTTGGCCTCGAGGGTTGATAAGCCTTGCCTACAATATATACGTAGTGACCATGTAGTTTGACTGTTGTTGACTCAAAGCATAACATATTTTTGGGATTTATGATGTATTTGACTTTTTATTTATTTTTTTTATTTTTTTTTTGAATGTTTTTGATTTTCAATAGTTTTGACCATGATGGGATGCTCAAGGATCTAATCCATGATCAGTTTGGAGAAGTTTTCCCCAGTTCAAGACAAGACTACCTTCTCTAGGAGGGACGAATGTAGATGGTGCAACAATGTTTAATACTGATTTAGTTATCAAGCCATGATTGAACACATGTTTTATTATGGAACAAATGGGTGGGTGCTTTGGATAATTTTTTGATAGATAACGATGTAAGTCTTATTCAAACATAACACATGTTTACCAAGATTTCACTATGGTACTTGTTCTAGGAGCACCAAAAAGTGGCTTTCACTAAAAGAACGTTTTATTTATCTTTTCTGTTTTTCTTGCTTTTTGATTTTTTTGATTTTTTATCTTTTTGATTTTTTTGGATTTTTACCTTTTTCCCTAGGTATTATGACATGTTTCAAGTATAGAACTTCTTGAGGTTGCTGTTGTTCAATGGTTCGGCTAAGGGTCCTCCTTCAGGAGTAGCCAATTGATAAGCTGTAGAGTCGTAGCTTGCAGTGATGATGAATGGGCCTAACCAATTGGGTTCAAACTTACCTTTGTTGTCTTGATTCAACTGTACCTTCTGATTTTCTTTGACTACCAAGTCACTAACCTAATTTTTTTTTGTCTTTGATCCTTTTATAATAGCTTCGTTTGAGCCAATTCTAATAAACCTGAAGATGGTTTAACATGCTCAAACGCCTTTCGTCTAGGAGTTCCAACTCATTTAATTTAGATACTTGATAATCTTCATTGTTGACCATGCCTTTTAGTGATATTCACAACGAGGGAATTTCAAATTCAATAGGTAAGATAACTTTCAATCCGTAGGCCAAGGAGAAAGGTGTGGCACTTGTAGGTGTTTGAATACTAGTTCGATAAGCCCATAGGGATGGGTTTAGTTGCAAATGCAAATTAAGGTCGACATCATTAACAATCTTCTTTAGTATCTTCAAGATGGTTTTGTTAGAAACTTTTGCCTGACTGTTTCCTTGGGGGTAGTAGGGCGTGGAGAATCTAGATGTTGGATAGAGAATTTGGAACAAAGTTCTTAGATGTCTTAATTCTTGAATGGGGTTCCATTTTCTGTTATGATGGTTTGGGGAATTCCATACCTACAAATTAGATAATTCAGAATGAACTTTGATATCTGTTTTTCAGTGATGTCAGGTCAATGAAATTGCTTCCATCCATTTGGTGAAATATTCAGTTATGGTAATAATAAACTTATTCTCGTTAGACAAAGCAGAAGAAATATTACCTTCCAAGTCTAATTCCCATTGCGAAAAAGGCCATGGTGTGGTGATAGGTCTCAAGTCCCGTGCTAGTGTGTGAATAAGGTCACTATGTTGTTGACACTAACGATATTTTTGGGAATAATGAATACACTCTTGTTCCATGGAGAGCCAATAGTACCCTATTCTCAATGATTTTTGTATTAGGTTAGGTCTACTAGAGTGGGACCCACACACACCTTCATGTACCTCTTGTAAGGTAGTTTGCACTTCTTCTGCATTAAGACATCAGAGTAACATACCATCTACACTATGACAATATAAGGTATCTCCCAGGATCGTGAATCAAGAAGTCATACCGGTAAAGGTATTCTTTTGGGTTGTTGTTAGGCCAAGTGGTATGATACCATGTTGGATTTAATTGAATATGTCTTGGTACCATGGTGAATTAGGACCAACAATAACACACACTAGTTCTTATTTCAAGATATTGAACGTCGGTATGAGTAATTTCTCTACAAGGAACTCATACTTAAGAATGTTCTACAAAATATTGAGAAGCAAACCTATTGTTGCCATGGCATCAACTACTCTATTGTTGATCCGGGGAATCTGTTCAAATGTTATGGTGATAAAATATTCCTTGAAACTATCCACCATCCTTTTATATGGCATCAACTTGTCATATTTTTGTTTGATACTCATCATTCACTTGTCTGATCACTAGTTGAGAGTCTCCATAGACCTTCAATTCTTTTATCCTCCATTCAATAGCCATCTCGAGTTCCGTGATTAGGACTTCATACTCTGAGATATTATTTATACATGGGAAAGCGATTTTGTATGCCTTAGGTATACTATCTCCCTGTGGTGTGAGAAATAGGATACCTTCTCCAGAGCCATGTTGACTGTGGGAGCCATCAAAGTATAGGGTCTAATGGCTTGTCTGTTTTGTTAGCAATATACTTTCATCTGGGAAGTCTACTTTGAGAGGCTTGTGATCTTCCATTAGTGCTTCGGCTAGTTGGTCTACTATGATCTGTCCTTTGATGGCTCTCTTATCTACATACTCTATGTTGAACTCACTCATAATAATTTACCCATTTAGCAATTTTTCCTGTTAGAGCTGCTTTTTCTAATAGGTACTTTAGTGGATCTACCTTTGGAATAAACTTTACTTGTCTATTTAAGATATAGTGTCTTAGCTTTTTTGTCACAAATATGACTAAGACACACACTCTTTCTATGGGCGAGTAGTTCAACTCATAGCACACCAGTGTTCAACTGATGTAGTAGATCATTCTTTCTTTATTATTATCATGTAGTTGTGCTAGGAGAGCTCCCAATGCTACTTGTGTTGTAGACACATAGAATATCATTTCTTTGTTTGGAATCAAGGGCATCAAGACTGGAAGAGTAAGTAGATACTCTTTGACTTGTTAGAATTCCTAATCACATATCCCATCCCACTTGAATGTGACATCTTTGTGTAATAGATGGGTGAACATATGACACTTATCTGCTAGTTGTAGATGAATCACCTGATGGATTGTAGCTTCCCTTGTAAAATTCTCAGTTGCTTCAATGTATTTGGTGGGGGCATTTCTAATATGGCTTTTACTTTCACAAGATATACTTCAATTCCCCTTCTTGACACTATGTACCCTAGTAGCTTTCTAGATGTTACTCCAAATACACAATTTTTTGAGTTGAGTCTCAAGTTATACTATTCTAGCCTATCAAACACTTTTGCAAGGTTGATCAAGTGGCCTTATCTTTTGATATACTTTGCTAGAATATCATCCATAGTCTTCCATAGTTGTATGCAACATATCATGGAAGATCATAGTCATCACTTATTGGTAGGTTGCCCTTGCATTTTTTAGACCAAATGGTATGAAATTCAAGCAGAAGGTCACCCAAGCACAAGTGAATGCCATTTTATGTTGATCATTAGGGGATATTTTTATCTGATTATACCTAGAGAAACCATCCATTACTGATAGCATCTCATTTCTTGCTATTAGATCTACGATCATGTCTATACTTGGAGGAGGAAATTCATCCTTTGGGAAAGCTTTGTTTGGGTCTTGAAAGTTAGTGCTGATCCTTATGCCCCCAGTGGGCTTTGAAAGTGGTACCAGATTTGATATCCATTCTAGATAATCAATCGGTCTGATGAAACCTACATCTAGTAACTTCTTTAGTTCTACCTTTACCAACATTGCTATTTGAGGATGCATTTTCCTTAGTTTCTACTTGATAGGTTTAGCTCCAAGAAATATGACCAAATGATGTACAACTAATGCTGGATCTAGTCCTGGGATGTTTGCATATTTCCACACAAAGTTTATCTTCCCGTCGTTGATGAACACTGTGAGGTCCACTTTCTCTTCAGGACCAAGTGATGCTGCATGGTATGTGATCTTTGAGTTCTTTGTTGTGCCAACATTTATGGATTCTACTTCTTCCACTAGGAGTGTTGAATTTTCTTGATATTCAGATATAGGGAGATTGAATCCTCCATCTTCGAGTGCCTTAGAGAGGTTTTCACCTTTAGATTCTCCCTTTATTTTCTTCTTTTTAGGAACTGATAGAGCCGCATTGTGGTTTTCCCTAGGGGATCTTGTTTTGAATTAGATATTGTTCCTTTCAATTTTGCAATTGGAGGACACAATCTCCCCACTGAAATATGCTTCCTATTCGAGTTCCATGATGAACCCTACTTTATGTTCTCCTACCGGTATATTAGTTCAGAGTCCCATAAAATCTGTGATTGCTTCATCATTCTAGAATTGATCCAAAATAGGTGTATGCTATTGTTGGTCCTAATCTATCAACTGTGGGTAATAGAGGGGTAGGCTATCATCGTTATCTACAAAACTTACAAAAGTTTTTTTGAGATGGTTAATATGGATCTGGTGTCATTCTCCCATTGGGTGTCTAGGTCATCATCACTAGAGGTTACAAAAGAGGGAGAATCCCATTCATACTCATTAGAGTTTGCTCTGGAATAATACTAATCATTAGGAATAGTTTTGATAAGTTGGGTAGGGACTATACCAATGCTAAAGTTTTCAAATAAGTCTTCGATGGGTAACTTGTTGTCTATAAGGTGGTAGATATCCAATGTCTTAACATTAGTAGAAGACACTCGTTTCATAAAAGAGGTACGTCTAGTTTTGGAGTAACCATGTTTATTGATC
Organism: Sequoia sempervirens; assembly: GCA_007258455.2. Taxonomy (NCBI): domain Eukaryota; kingdom Viridiplantae; phylum Streptophyta; class Pinopsida; order Cupressales; family Cupressaceae; genus Sequoia; species Sequoia sempervirens. The sequence continues at coordinate 7,157 of VDFB02200307.1, forward strand.
CATAACCTAGTCCCATGTTCTTTTTTCTCTGTTCCACTATAATGGGCTCCCATCTGCCTTGTTTGTGTCACCCAATGCCACCTGTTGTAGTATATCCCATTTGTTTAGCTAACTGATAGCCTTAACTATTGGGATTGATTAGAAGGGGTTGTGGTTGTTCTGGTTCCTTTTGTTCCTCTTTGTAGATCTTAGATGACAAGTATTCTTTGAATATCTCTATATCCTTCATATCTCCCCACTTGGTAAAAATTGTGGGTTTGGCTATCATTTTTACTGTTTGAACATATTTGATCTCCTTCGGTCCTCCATAAACCTTGGGTGTTGGTGAAAACATTCCAATGCAAAATGCTTGATTGGAGTGATAATTTCCATTACCCTTGTCAAGTACTTGAACCTTAGTTTCAGTTTTTGGTTGCTCACTTGATGCTGGTTTAATTGAGGTTGATGGTAGTGTGGAAGGGTCAACATATGAGAATGAATGAAATGATATGTCATTATTGGGTATACGTTGGATTTTGCTATACTTCTCCAATTTTGCACAAAAGTGGAAGGGTTCAAGATCGACATATAATGTAACCTCCTTTCCTTCGTAAGAAAAATTTAAACATTAGTGAAATGTTGAGGGAACCATTTGTAGTGCATGGATCCAAGGGCGTCCTAGAAGGAGGTTATATGGTAATTCAAGGTCAAGTACCTGACATGTGGTTTCAGTGGTGGCCGGTCCTATCTACACTAGTAGCATGAGCATCCCTTCTGAATTCCTTTTGAGGTCATCATACCTACCCTTATAGTAATGCTTTTTCCTTTGTATATTACATCGTTAGAATACCCCAACTATTTAAAAAAATTCAAAGTACAAATGTGTAGGCCTGTATCATTATCTATCAACACTATTTTGACCATGTTTTTATGGACACCAACCTCTATATAGAGAGCTTGGTTGTGGAATGACTTCGATGGAAGGTATTTCTTGAAAAAGACTAAATGGTGACTGGCCGTGATTTTTCAAACCATGACTTGAAACTGATCTAGATTGAGGTCATTAGGGACTGATGCTTCTAATGCTTTCTCTAGTATCTCCTTGTTTGCGGGTGACAATTTTAGCATTTCTAGGATTGAGATCAAAGTGGGAGTCTTCTCCAGTTGTTCCACAATAATGTAGTCATTTGATGACTTAGCTACGGGTTTAGGTGGGGCTCCTTGTATTGTGACTTTCCCTCAAGGGGTAGTTACATTACATTCGGTGTCCCTACCTCATATAGTCAATACATTTACCCTAGTGTCATCTGCTTGAGAGAGTGTACCTATAATTATATCACCGTAAGTGTAGTCAGCATTGTGATAGTCTTGGTCCTTTCCTTTGTCATTCTTCTTAGCATGGTTTAGAATTGGATTTGTGTATATCTAGAGGTCTTTATTTCTAGGATGATGTTTGATATCCACTTCTCCCTTATTGATAAAGTCTTGTATTATGTGCTTAAGTCTCATGCAGTTGTTTGTTGTATGTCGTTTGATTTTGTGGAACTCGCATAAGTCCTCATTATACCATGGTGTTTTGAAACTTGGCTTTTCATAGTTGGGGAAATCATTGACCTTGATGAGGTTTTGTTGCACTAGCTTGTGCATGATTGTTTCAAGGGGTTCTCCTAATGCAGTGAACTTCCTCATTGGTTGATCATATTTCCTTTGTCTCCCTCCCTAATTTGTCTATTGGTTGACTGCTTGATTGTTTTGGGGATATATAAGTTGATTTTTTTGTGCATTATTAGGAGCGTAGCTCGTTTGTGCAACTTGAGGTTTGTTTTTTGGTCCATTAGGATTTTGTACATTCCATACTACTCTAGAATCCACTACCCCATCATTGGTGACGTTTTTGTTCTTGGCCCAAATCTTAGGTTTCTCATTTGAATTAGAAGAATTGTCTCTTGGGTTGTTTAGCTTAATCTCTCCTCTTGCTATGAGAGCCCTTTCTATGTGTAGTCTGTTCTCAATAGTTTCTTTGAAGTTTGTGGGACACAACATGGTGAGTTGGTAATTGACTTCTACTTAGATATTGGAAACAAATATGTCTATCAGTTCCTTGTCGGGAATAGGCCACTTGCATCGACTAGGTTTATGTATCCATCATTATAGGTAGGAGGTAAATGATTCTCCTTGAATATATTTAATCTTGTATAGATCTGTGATGGTGACATCTTGTTCTATATTGAATGAGAAGTGGTTTACGAATTTGGTAGTTAGTTCATCAAAACTTTTAATTCTCAGGGGTAGATGGGAGAACCACTCCATAACATGACTAGTAAGACTATGTGGAAAGAGCCTCATCAAGTAGGAGTCATTGTTTTTCACTTCCATGCATGATACTGAGAAATCTCATACATGTTCTACGTGATCTCCTTTTCGTTTGTATTTGTCAAAATTTGGTATTTCAAAGTTTTTTGAAAAAGGAAGCATAATAATGGAATGATCAAAAGGAAATGGACATATATCCTATAGGGTATAAGTCTTCTTTGGTTTCCCTATCTACATGTCTGATATTATTTGATTCATTGCTTGTAGTTGCATGTCCACCTCTATTTTTGGTACATTCGTTTGTGGATCCTGTGTGTAGTAACCTTGTTGTCCTACCATGTTTTGGTCATAAGTTGGGTATTGTGGAGGTACAGACCTTGGTAACCATGGTGAGTGGAAGGAGAGTTAAATACTTGTTATGTGTAAGGAGGGTTAGCTCCTTGTTCAACATAAGGAGGGTTAGCTCCTTTTTGAACGTAAGGAGGGTTATCCCCTTGTTGAGTACAAGGAGGATTAGCCCCTTGTTGAACACAAAGAGAGTTAGCTCCTAGTTGAATGGAAGGAGGGTTTGCTCCTTGTTGGACATAGGGATGGTTGAATCCTTGTTGAATGTAAGGAGGGTTAGTTCCTTATTGAATGTAAGGGGTTGTTGTTGAGGATTGGTACCTTGATAGTGTGTTGGAGGTACACATTGTGGTTGGGATGAACTATGTTGAAGGTTACCCTGATAATGCGTTGGAGGGACACCTTATTGATGGGACGAATTGGGAAGGGTACCCTGTGGCATAACTTGTTGTTGGGGTGAACTATTTTGAAGGTTACCTTGATAGTGCGTTGGGAGGACACCTTGTTGATGTGATTGATTGGGAAGGGTACCATGTGGCACACCTTGTTGTTGGTACTATTGATTATGAAGGGGACCATGTGGCCCACCTTGTTGATTGGAAAGGGTACCCTGCGACACACCTTGTTATTGGTATTGTTGGTTGGGAAGGGGACCATGCGGCCCGCCTTGTTGTTGGTACTATTGATTAGGAAGGGGATCATATGACCCACATTTTTGATGGTACTGTTGATTAGAAAGGGGACCGTATGACCCACCTTGTTGATGGTACTGTTGTGGAAATTTCCCTTGTTGATTTTGTACATTTTGGGAAGGGTCGATATATGAAGTTTTTTGGGGCATGTATATTCATGTTGGTGGGTTATTACCTTGTGGAATGTATTGAGATGGACATCCTTGATATTGTTGGGCTATTGCTGCTTGTTCAATTTGAGACGATTTCCTAAACAAAGGGTTGTCTGTTAATTGATCTTTTCCTTGTGAGAATATTGGTGGCATGTTTGGAATCTCCAATGGTTGGGGAATTTCTCTCACAACTGAGTTATCTCCTAAGGGAATGAGATGAGGATCTTTAAGAATTTCTACACTAAAATCTATAGGAAACTTAGCACCACCTTGTGCTAACTTGAAGAAGTATTTAGATCCTTTCTTAGGAGTTTTTCCATTAGTTTGAGTACCTTGGGATTGTTAGAATGTTGAAATAATTCTTCATCATTTATTTCTTCCTCACTATCCACCTCCTCTATGACCATATCCTTGGGATTTTGGTTTGCTCTCTATCACTTCTTATTGGCTACAAATTATCTCCTCCTCACTAGGTGATTGGTTTGATGTTGCTTTGAATGTGGGTCTCTTTTGAGGTGTTTCAAGGTCACTTGGACTATAGCCCCATAGGCCACTTTTTTCGTTTGTGGTGTTTGTTTGGGGCATACTATCGTTGCTTTTGTTTTCTTCCATGTTTTTCTATGTTGTGATTTCGTAATTGTCATAAATAAGTGCCAAGATTTTGTGAATGTTTGAAGATTTCCTAACTATGAAATAAACTAATGCTTTATTTTTGGGATTTTCCGTTTTAAGGAAATGAAATCACATTTTGTTTTTGGGATTTTCTATTTTAAGGAAATTAAATTGCATTTTGTTTTTGGGATTTTCTATTTTTGAAGGATGGTTTCTATTTTCATGTGGGAGATGGTAATATGGGCCTTTCGACTATGAGATATGATTTATGTTCCTCTTTATCTAGGATGTTGGTTGTGTTTCTCCATTGGGTTGGTGTTTCATTTTTCTCGAATATGAAGCTCCTTAAACTATTGATTTTCTATTTTTTCTCCTTCAATCAACTCAAAGTTTGGTTCTATGATAGCTAGTGTAAGGTTTGGTTGTTGAACTGGAGAAATCAAACACCAAATGGTCATAAGGTGAAATGATAAAAGTGTGGGTGTTTTAATATGGTTTTTGTGATTCTCAAGACCCTAAGGTTTGAGTGATTTTTTGGAATGATGCTATTCTTAGAACTCAAAGTATTGAAAGAATTGGATTGATATTTCACTTCATTTTCTAGAGGATATGTTGTAGGAAATTTACTTGAAATAGCCTTGAGGTTCAAGCAAATGTTGATATCTTAGACATTTGAGTGAATGAATGATCCAAGTTGTTTGTTTTGATTTTGATTTCTAAAAGTAGGATGAGGTGTTTTGATTTTGCAAAATGAAATGATGGATTGATGTGATTTATGATGTATTTTGGGAGTCTAATTGTTTTTTTTCTCACGATATTTTTGTAACCAGTTTACAGTTAGATTATGATTTTCACTATAGAATAGAGCAAAAGTGGCTGAAAAAGTCAACTACGACCAGATTAGAAAATAAATTGTGGTTTGTTTTCTCAAAAGTAGCCTCTATATTGTAGTTTTTCAAACTGGTGAATTGCACAGGCAAAAACGGTCTTTTTGGGCAAAAGCGGCTATTTCTTAGTCAACTGTGGCTAGTAAATTTTGTCAATTATGGCACAAAAAAGTCAACTACGGCCAATTTTTAGTCAAGTGCACCCAGATTGTCAAAAGTAGTAGATTTTTACTAGTAACTATCATAAGCAGAGAGCAAAAGTGGTAGATTTTTTTCAATTGTAGCCAGTTTTTGGTCAATTATGGTAAAAATAGAAGCAAAAGCGGGATTTGTTCAGTTGTGTTTTCTAGTTTCTGTGTTTGCAATAGTTTTGATGAATTTTGTAGTTTTGGATAACTTTGTTTGATTTGTTGTTGAGATTTGGCAAGTGACATCATGCAACACAACAATCAAAACTTATTTGACCCTAAAATATCTACAACTTTAGGCACGTTTCTTTTCAAAAAAGCTCAATGTTTGTGGAAGTAAAAAATGCTAAAGTCATAGTTTCCAATGTTTACTTTGTCCTTAATGAGAATTGAAATGTGAGTGTAAATATCCAGAAACCTTTAGGGATATTATTTTAAGATATCCTTAAGGAGTGCAAATATAGGGCTCTTTTCAAAGGATCCACACTAAGTCAAAAGGGTTTGAAGTTTGAGAACTATGTTAAATGCTTGTTTTGATGTGTTCATTTTAATTCAAGTAAATGTTTGATGTTTCAAAGTAACCAAATAGATTTGGAAATTTTCATGAAAACAATTTACACCGTAAGGATAGACACTTCCTCCTAGATGGGCTTACCTCATGCCTCAAAGGGATGATTTTACATGCAACAAATGGAAAGTGCTTTAAGCTCAACCATAATTCAGACTTGGTAATTAACTTCTCATAATCAAAGTTCCAATGCACCACTTTAGAGAATGTTTTGGCTAAAATGGGTAGCTTCTACAACATTGGTTCTTAGTCATGTTTTGGGATAAACTGGTGTCTATACATGTGACAATTCACTCAATTAAGAGGTCTCCCAGCCCTTATGGGTTTTTACGTATCTTACGGATACTAGGGGAGACTTTTGTCAGTATAGAACATCCACACTAGGTGGGTGATGAACTTTCCTCATGTCCCAAAATTATTTATATAGTGGACCAAAACAAAAGTACTACTTGGGTCATTCCCTCTCACAAATAAGGAGGCAGACCCTCTAAAGGTATGCTTTGAAATGTAAACAAAGTGTGAAACTCAAGATGCTTTTTGTCACCCAAGATCGCCATAAGGCGCGAGGGGAGAGGATAGACACCTATTTTTCCAAACATGAAATACACAGTATACACTTCATTGCAATGTTCATTTTAAACCTCAAAAATGAAAATAAAATAATAAAAAATAAGAAGTAAAATAAAATGAAATAAAGTGAAATGAAAGTGTGTACAAGATAGCAATTTGTTCTTTTAATGTGCACCAAAGTGAAATATTATGGATTTTAGTTAAAGAGATAGCAATGTGCAAGACGAGAATTTGATTTGTTCATTTTACACACCAACCAAAGTGTTTTCTAAAGTCTTGTATTAATGGTCAACAAAAGAAAATCATGCGTTAGTCAACAAAATGAAAGTGTTCAGTCAAAAGCAAACATTTTTTTAGGGCACCAAAAGGAATTGTTTGTTCTAAACTAGAAAGCTTTGAAAAATCCTTTTAAGAGCACCAATTGAGAGCATTTGCTAAGTTAGAAAGCTTTGAAAATTTCATTTTAGAGCACCAATTTAAAATTTTACTAAGCTATAAAGCTTTGAAAAGTTCGTTTTAGAGCACCAATTTGAAAATTTTCTAAGCTACAAAGCTTTGAAAAGTTCATTTTAAAGCACCAATTGAAAGCCTTTAGATTTGTGGGGTTATTTTTAATAACACCAATTGAAGTTTTCTAACTATGAAAGCTTTGAAAAATTAAAAGCTTCGTCTATTCGCCTTCCCTACAATAAACATGTTAATTATTCTTGGATTAGCACATGCTATATTTCTGTAAATCCTGTATAAACAATATTAGCACCTGCCAAACACCCAAACCAAATGACCATAGTGTTAGAAATTGAAAACTTGACTTACAAATTTTGGATAAAAATTTGATAGAGCAAAAGCATAAAATTTTAGCATAAACAACCCTATCAGAAAGAAAGTGTGAATGAAAAAGTCGAGTGTGGCCTTTGTGTTTTAAGTAGAAGTGGTTGAAAAGCTCAAGTGTGCCCCTGCCATTTTAGCAAAAAGCACCAAAAATGACAAAAGTGGACAGGAAAAGTGCAAGTGCTGTAAAGATGACAGATCAACTGCAAAAAATTCCTATAGTCTCTATGTGAAAACTTTTCCAGTGCATTTTGGGAACTTGCAACTTCAAAATTCACTCATAAAACGATTAGTGCTAAAGACCATGGTCCCATCGGGCATACTGGAGTGTGTAATGGAGAAATTGGTTTGATGCAATAAGACAAATGAATGAATTAAAAACTAATCTAATCCAAAAAATTTATGATTCATTCCCATTACTCACAAAATGAAACTACAAAATCAATGAATTCAAGAACGTAATTGAAAGAAAACAATAACAATGAACTCAAAACAATGTAGCTTTACCATCCCATGTCGGAGTGTGTTCGTGAAGATGTTGGGTTGCTCATATCAATGTGGAGTCTCCATTGTGCATAGAAAAAGCTTCAAGAACGTGCAATGTCGTTGATCGAAGATACATGTGTAAATCCTCAAAAGGTTGATTGTAATTTATACATTACTTTGTCATGCAAATGATGTTGATTCTCCGATCGTTTTTTAGGAAGATGATTGTTATATATAGAATTTGTGTTTTGAAATGAATAATTGAGATCTCGTAGTAGAATATCCTAATCAATGGTTGAAAGATGTTGAGAGGATTTAGATTGGAAGAATTAGAGGATTTTGATTACGTAATTAGTGTGATTGAAGAAATCATTTTGAGTGTTTAGTGGGATTGAGGAAATAGATTGAATAATTGGTGGAATTGAAGAAATCATGTTGAGCCTTCAATGGGATTGAAGAACCGATGAATCAGTCAGGAATATATTTGAGCAATCGAGGGATCGCAATTTGCTCAATTATGAAAGTGGGTGAGGATAATTAATTAATTGATTTAATTAATTAATCTTTTTGAGTTGAACGTGCAAGTCATGTTTGACTTTTGCAAACAAAGTTGTATTTGTTTGTTTTGACCTTTTTGAATGATGTTTGAATAATTTATTTAATTAATCAAGTTTAGGGGAAATTGATTTAATTAAACTATTGTGGTAATAATTTAATTAACTTAGACCTGAATAAAGTGAATTAGTGACATAATTAAATAATTGATGGTATTCAATTAATCAGGAGGAATAAAGTTAGATTAGGACTTTATTAAATAAATGAAATTTATTTAATTAGTCAAAAATGATGAAAAAGTGAATTAATTAAATAATTGCAATATTATTCAATTAATAGAGGAATTTAGGGTTTTTGAGGCAATTGATGTGAAATGCAGTGATATTTAGTGATAATGATGTCGATGATGATTAAATGTCATTTAGGATGTGCGATAAGTGAGGTCAATTTTACATGTCTACAAGAAGATTTTAGAGGCATCATCATACATCTTCATGCTTATTTCTTTCAATTCCTATTTGGAATGGGACACATTATTGCATTTTTACTTGGTTTTATTTCTTTCTAAATGGAGACAAGTTGTTTTTCGATATTGGATCATGTTTTTCCTTCAAGAACTCACCATTTTTATAGGAGATTATACATTGTGGGGGGGCTACGTAGTCTCTCTCTTTCCCTCTTATGTGAGGACATTGATTGTATATTCATGATGGATATGTAGTCTTTGGGGGGTATCATTGAGTCCTCCATCTTTCATCACTTGATTGTATATTTTCTCTCTTTTGGAAAGGGATTTTTTTCCCATGTGGTTTTTCTCCTTTTCTCTATTTGTGAAAGATTATATTTGCATTTGCATTTGTATTTGTACATGGGTACCTAAAATGGCCTCGTATTTGAGACCCATCCTTGCATTCTTGCATTATTTACATAATAATTGCTTCTCCCTAAGTTGCACTTAAGGGGGGTGTTGGTGTAAATAGGAACTTTTCCTAACTAGTTACTTAGTGTGGTCCTATTTAAATGTTAAGTCCACTTAGGTCCTAGGCATATTTAAGTTGTTTAGATAAGATTTTATTAAATAATAGAATCCTAGGTCATTTAATAATGACATAGTATTTTAATGTTGGTACTTCATCACACCTTGTATATATAAGCAAGGTCATTATACACTCTTGTAATATGCCTCATTATCATATTTGATAGATATTAATATCAAGAAAGCTCATTTCTTGCATAATCTCTTGTGGAAGGTTTCATTGTTTTTGTAGGTGGTCTTGGGATAGAGATAATTTTCAGCTCCTACAGATCTCCTTAAGATTCCATCATCCAATCCTTAGGAGGCTAGGGAAGGTGTTGACATTGAGTCTATTCCAAACATTGAGCAAATATCAAATGAAAGTCTCTTAAAAGTAGGGTCTAATATTTTCCATGAGATAGAAGAATAAATATTGGGAGAGGAAGAGGGTGGTATCCTTGTCTTGAAGAGTTGGAAAAACCCAATTGTCTCACAAAACGGGGGCATAAAGCCTAAATCCTCAAAGACTTAGGAAGAAATCTAGGCTAGTATTCAATCAACCTTGGAAAGATGTTTGAGAATGAGGAGAGCTTGTTGCTCTCCTGAGGAGCAATACAAATCATTTCTTTGAATGTTAGGGGCTTGAATGCTCCTAACAAGTGACACTTGATAAAGCTTCAGATTGATGCTTCAAGTGTCATGGATATTATGCTTCTTCAAGAAACAAAATTCTCTAATCAATTAGTTGAGGATATTTTTCAAAAATGAAGTGGAAATTTCTTCATGTTTCAGCTATTGGGGCATCTGGAGGTCTAGCTATCTTGTGGAATGGGAATAAATTTTCTCTCCACCTAATAGCGAACAACCCAAATTGGATGCTTGTTAAAGTTGCTTCCCCTTTGTATGTTTTTGGATTTTCAATATTTATGGGCCAAATTCAACATATAGTAAGAAAGAGATTTGGGACATTATTAATATACTATTGGATAACTTTAAGGATGAAAAATTTATTCTTGGGAGATATTTTAATTCCTTATTGAGTTTGGAGGAGAAATTAGGGGCATCATTATGGCTCCTAAATCCTTGGTTGATTTCAAATACTTTTTCAATGATAATACTCTTTTCGACAACCCTTCAGAGAATGGAAAATTTACTTAGACAAACAAAAGGAAATACTTTCTCCTTATTGCAGAAAGATTGGACCAATTTCTCTTCTCTACAGATTGGTTCTCTGGGGATGTTTCCTTCTTTACCTCAATCCTTCCTTATTCTAGTTTAGATAAATTCTCTATATATGTGGTCTTCAAATCTAATTCTATTTGTAAAAGTTTCAAGTCTTCATTCAAATTTGAGGCAATGTGGTTCAGGGATCTTAATTTTGTTCCCTTTCTCAAATCTTGGTGGTGTTCAAATACTTTTACTTTAGGTTCTAGAAAGTTTCAGTTGTGTCAGAAACTTTATTTTGTTAAAGAAAAAAATTAATATTGGAATAAGGAATTCTTTGGTAACATTTTAATCAAAATTTTCAGCTTCAACATCAATTGCAATAGGTAAATGATAAATTGATCATTATCCAAAATGGCCTGAACAAGTCAAATTTTTATCAATTAAATTCCTTGTAGAAGGAACTTAAAGAAATTCTTGCAAGGGAAGAAATATACTAGAGGAAAAACTATAAGGAAACTTGGTTAGGGGAAGGGTATAGGAATTCAAAAATTTTCCATTCCTCTAATTTGGTGAGAAGGAAAATAAATTTCATTCATAGAATCAAAGATGCTAGTGATCATTTTCTCACAAACCAAGTTGATATTCAAAGGGAAGGTGTCAAATTCTTCAGGAACCTCCTCTCCTCCAATGGTTTACAACCTTCTGCTTCTCAGAAAATTTTGCAATGCATCCCCTAGTTGGTCTCCTCTGAAGATAATAATTTTCTTTTCTCATAATTTTTGTTGGAAGAGATTAGAAAGGTGGTTTTCTCCCTTGACCCTAATAAAGATCTTAGCCCTGATGATTTTACTCCCTTATTCATTGAAAAGTGTTGGGAATTTTTCGGTAGGGAGGTGTGGTTGGTGGTGGAGGAATCTAGAAGAAATAAAATAGTGCTTAAGGAAGTGAACTCTACTTTTATAGCTCTAATCCCTCAGGTCTAGGCTCTCAACTCCTTTTCAAAATTCAGATCGATTTATTTATGTAATACTATCTATAAGATTATCACCAACACAATTTATTCTAGACTTGCATCCATAATCCCTAAGATTATCTCAAAAGAACACGATGGTTTTTTATTAGGTAGATTAATGACAGAGGGTTCCTTGGTTACTCATGAAGTCTTACAGTCTATTCATTTGACATAAATTACTAGCAATTGTAATAAAACTAGACATGATAAAAGCATATGACAAAGTATCTTGGGAATTCCTTCTTTAAGGCCTTAAAAAGATTTGTTTCTCCTACAAATGGTGCAAATGGATTTCCTCTTGTATTTCTAGTGTGAGATTCTCCGTGCTTATTAATGGCTGCCCCTCCAACTTTTTTAGATCCTCGCAAGGTGACCCTCTCTTTCCTTTCTCTTCATTATTATGGTAGTGGCTTTGAGAAAATTTATTTCTATTCAGAATGGTCTTCAAGCATGGAAGGGTTTGAGTATTATGAGTGTTCCTTTTCCTATAGTTCCCACACCCTTTTTGGTGATGATACCCTCCTTTATGGCTACTCTTGTATGTCATAAATGAAATCTATTAAGAATATGCTTGACCTATGTTGTTCTACTTTTGGTCAAATGATTAATGTGTCCAAACCAAAAATTTTATTTTTCAATTCTAGGCCTTCAATTCAGATCAAAATCAATGACTTGTTGGGATTCAAACTTGAGTTTCTTCCTTGCAAATACTTAGGGATCCCTCTGTTTATTGGCTCTAACAAAAAATACTTCTACAAAAAAGTGGTGGACACCATTCAATGTAAGCTTTCATCCTAGAAAGGTTGTTGGTTGACTTTGGCTGACAAAATTCTATTGATTAAGTCAATTCTCTTTGCAGTTCCTATCTATATGTTGTCAGTTTTAAAAATCCCTAAAGGTGTTGTGCATGATTTGGAAAAAAGTATGAGGAAATTCCTCTGGAATGATTAATGTTCATATGAACCATAGGAATATGTTAAAATATTAACATTAAATATTATTTGTATTGGCAACACCAATATTATTAATGCTAGTTTTAATAATATTATATCAGCATTAATATCTTTGATTAAATTTTATCACATTAGAATATTACTATATCGGGATTATTAATAAAATAAATTAATATTATTAATTATTGTTTGAGAATATTAGTATGTGATATTAATAAATAATTATTTTACTATTCGCATAATTAGTAATATTGATATCATTGTCATTAAATAGGTAAGTGCCAAAATTTAAAGTAATAACAATATTAGCCATAATGTTAATACTAATACTATGAATGGTGATTGGTATTAATAATATTATTAAATTAATGAATAAATTAATTAATAAATTAATGAATAAATTAATTAATAAATTAATTATTAAATTAATTAATAAATTAAAAAAATTATGATAAGATCACCTTAATATTTGGTAGTAACATTAATATTAAAATTAAGTAAAATATTAATATTAACAATAATAGATGATGTTAAAGTCTAAGAAACTATAATACTAATAGTTGATTAAAAGCATATATACATATACTATTACTAAGTTAAGGATGATATTACTAACCAACAATATTGTAAATGTGAATATTAATATTTACAAGTGGTAATATGAATGGCAAGAGGAAGAGATTATTGATATTGATAACATTTTTATCTAGATAACAAGAAGTATAGAGGATTATTATAACATTATCAGTACGAGAACTCTAATACTAGCATTATGATGGGTATAAGATCATTAATTAGCTGATAGGTTATATATAGTGTGAAGTTTAAGCCTGAACCCTGTCTCACGCTAGCAAACAACAAAATTTTACTAGAAAACTAGGAATGTTTTCAGTCAAGTGCACAACTTTACGGCATAAAAGCCAACTATGCATTGAATGAAAGAATGTATTAGATCAAATGTTGCTCACAATAAATGCGCAGTGTCATTTTTGATAGATTTATAGATTTTGTTCATTGCTTGCAGTCAAAATGTCACTTCAAATGGGATAACTTATATGAAATATCTAATATGCTTTCAACTGCCATAAATTTGGTCTTACTGCATTGAGTGGAGTTGGTAAATGCATTAATGCATTATACTATAGATCACCACCTAGTTTGTAAATTTCTGATATGCTCTGAACTGCCATAAATTTGGTCTTACTGCATTGAGTGTAGCTGGTAAACACATTAATGCATTATACTGTAGATCACTGCCTAGTTTGTTTACAAATAGAATGAATCTAGTGAAGAAAAATACAGAACTTGCCATAGATCATCACTCAGTTTGTTTATGAATAGAATGAATAAAGTGAAGGAAAATACAAAACTTTCCAACAGGCTACTCGAAGCATACTACTCAAAGGACATACCAGCGAAGATGATTATTTATTATTTAAAGCATCCATGGCACTTTCTTGCAAATTTTTCCTATTTTTCCTCCTATATACTAATAATACTGATACTCATAGGAAACTCATACGAAAAAATCATTCTATATACAACAAGTTTTGATCTTTTGATCTGTTTTAATAAATTCAAGGAGGAACCCCTAATCTTCTTTTGATCTGTTATGGTGAATTCAAGGAGGAACCCCTAATCTTCTCCTCGTACTTTTCTAATTCGATCCATGTCTCCCACCTAGCATAAAAAAACACCACCACAAATCGTTGATTCTAGAAACCATAAAAAAATCCTAAGTTGCAATTTCAATAAACAATCCAGAGTTGATTGAATTCTCGTTGTGGTCGAGCATGAAGACTTCCATCTAAGATTGAACTCAAATACAAGAATTTTTTCACCTGGAAGATCATTGATACAAGTTTTTTTTACTTCTAAGATTTTGAACAACAACTTATGCTTATTAACTTTGGTGTGAAAAGAAGGAAAAAAACATAATCATGTCTACAAATGATCAAAGTAGGTCTATGAAAGTATAACTAGATTGGGATGGGAGGTAGGAGTGATCAACTTGTACCCAAAGAGGTAAATAGAAAAGTTGAAAAAAAAACCTTTTACTATAGTATAAGCAGAGTTTGAAGAAAAATAGCTCAAAATACAATCCACATTTGATTTGTTATTGATCATAACTATTTACTAATCTGTCGATTTGAAAGCCAATGCATTACTTACACATTGTCTACGTTAACACACTGCCTGCATTAACCAGTTTTCTGTGTTAAAAAACTATCTGCGTTAACAAGCATATATGTGTTAACAAATATTCTGTGTTAACAAATATCCTGTGTTAATGCAGCATCGTATGTGTTAACGAACGTCGAATGTGTTAACAAAAACTAGTGTGTTAATGAGACTATGCTAACAAACTGTGTGTTAATAAGACTGTGTGTTAATGAGACTATGTTAACGAACTATGTGTTAACAAGACTGCGTTAACGAACAGCGTGTTAACAAAACTCTATGTTAACGGGACTATGTTAACAAATTGTATGTTAATGAGACTGCGTTAACAAACAGTGTGTTAACGAAACTGCGTGTTAACAGGACTGTGTTAACGAACATATATGTGTTAACAAAACAAACTGTTGTGCTAACAAACTGCTCTCCCTCTAACGCCAATATGTGAACCCCAAATCTATGTACCTGCAAAACAAAGACAATAAACACCTTAAGTTAGATTTTGCAAGCATAAACAAGGATTCCCCATGAGATTCATTAACATAGCTCAAATTAGAAAGAAAATAATGATGAACAAAAAATAAATCACAAAATAAAGATTGAATCCTAATTAAGCATGCAAACTCTCAATCCCATGGGGGAATTGGTGCCAATTTGATGTGGAAATTTGGCCCTTTCCCAATCCCTAAGATGCAAGATTTGATATGTAGACTTGATGATGAACTTTGATCCACTTTTGATGATGAATGATGAAGACTCCAAGCCAAATCTGCAAAAAAGCCTAACTAAGAACTCAAATGATGGATGAGAATTGCTAAGTATTTTAGCATGGTAACTTTGCTTGGAGTGTGGATGATGAAATAAGGATATAAGCTCTTTATTTATAGATTGATAAGTTGAAGAGATGCCCAAATTTTATCAATGTGGGACAAAGATTCAACCAATGATATGATGCCACTTGTCAACATGTGAGAGGATGAAGGTTGAGCAAGTTTTGAGGATTGTGCCAATAAATGCATAAATTTGAAATTCAAATTTGTTGAAATGACTTGAAAGGGGGGAAGAAAGAAAGCATTAAATGCCACTTGGCTCAAGGCAAAGGACATGTAAGAGATCTTAAATGCCTTGTTGGAAGGACTTATTCCCACTTGGATTTTGAATTCAAATTGGGGAATATTCCTTAAAAGATG
>VDFB02200307.1:22949-52772 GCA_007258455.2 Sequoia sempervirens
GTTTGACCACCTTAACTTGGTCAAAACTTCATGAAATTCAATTTTTTTTAATCCTATAGTATGTGAAGCATAGAATGTGACACATGTTTCAGATTCAAAAAATGTGATACCATTTGAAAGCTATAGGTGTTTTTCAATCACCCTATCAATCAGGACTTTAGTCGTAATTCAAATAGAAAATGAATAATATTATTTATTAAATTCAAAATAAAGCATAATTTATATTGGTGGAAATCTAAGAATCTCCTTTAAAAACCCTTTTCATTTCATCAATTTTGGATTAAAAAAAGTCGTTAGCCACATACCCTACACATAGCCATCATATCGCCATTTTTTGGCCCATCATGATCCTGCACATACCCAAACACCAAAAGCTAGAACTTTCAAGCAAACAATCAAAAAATTTTGATTACAAATAGACAAAAACAAATTACAAATTATTAACTACTTATCTTTTGACAATTCACCAACATCTTGAGATATTCCTTAACAGATTCATTCCTACGATAGACATGATCAACAAAGGATAATATCCTGAAACCTCAAAACAGATATGGAAAGTGATACTGCAATATTGTTTTATATTTTTATAGTCTTCTCTTTATGATTTATTTTATTGACTCATTCCTAGGATCTCACGAGGATGTCCATAAGGATTTAGAGAAGGAATCGGGGCAATTGAGTGTCATTTTGGTTTGTTGTTTGTAAGATGTTCTTGTGATAATACCACAATGAATACTTGCTTTATTGAGTGTATGGAAGTTGTTTCGAGACAATTCGTGTAGCAATTGCATGTTAGGTATTTCATACCTCTTTGTGTAACTAGTCCAAAAAAATTTAATACAACACAACCATATATTTCAAACAAAGTTTTTGTATGTTTGGTATAAGCAAAAATATTCTTTGTATGTTGATTCAAAGTCCATGCAATGGATACAAAGTCACCTTGGTTATTAATACCCTGGTGCATCATGTCTATTTGCTACATCAAAAAGGATTGTTAAAGATACAAAGCCTCCAAGCAAAGCAAAAGAAAACTAATCATCAAACTAACAACATCAAATTTATATTCATCATCCAACATTTCTTCTAACAAGCTCCATTCTGCATAACAATGTCATTAGTTCCATATCCATCTTCCATTCACAATGTCATCAATACATATCATGATGATAATAAAGCAATAAAACATCATGTATCATGTATAGGGAATACATCCATCATATACATAATAAAACATCATATGAAATAAAATGTGATCAATCCATCCATCCACATCATATGCATACATCGGAAAAGTAAAAAAGCGTGTCTAAATCATACATCAACATACATAATTATCACATAAACACATAATGAAGTTGAATCAAAATATTTATATCTCATATATATGAACATCAAAATTGAGAATGTCAAGTACATCATCAATGAAACATGTGTGATAGGATAATACAAAAAAATACATATATACGAGGCATCAGCTAGGCCAACGAATATATATACAAAACCATGTCTACAACAATGTCTCTGAAACAATAAAACATCATGAAGATGAAGTACAATAAAACTATTGCCCAACCGTAGGAGGAGGACTCTAAGGATTGGGCTATGGATCATGTTGTCTAATGGAGTGCCCACCTGACTCGACACCCGTAGCAGTACTTGGCTCTCCAAAGTGTGGTTGTCGCTAAGCTATAGGAATGAAGGCATCATAGAGAGTCTGATAGTATGTCACTCTCTATAACAACTAATCTCGCTCTACACAGAGGGCATCACACTCTGCTCTAAGAGTATCTCTCTTAGTCATAATCACCTATACTTGGGCCTCTATATCATGGTGTTGCTCACTCTCATTGTCTCACTCTGCCCTCAAGTGGTCCCTCTTCATTGTCAAAGTAGCAACCTGAGCCTTCACGACTTGTCGCTGCACTACCTCTACATCCCTCATGGATGTCATATGTGCTAACTATATTGCTCCATCTCTAGGTGGTGGTGGAGGACCCAAAACTTGTCCCTGATCCCACTACATCAAATCATCCAGTTTTCCATGTCCATCGTCCTGTCGAGCTTTGGAAAGCTAGTCAACAATTATCTCAACACACTGTCTCTCTCCTAGGCGACCATTAATACCTTCTCTACCTATTACAAGAATGCCAGCAGGATTTGTAAATCTCAATAGAATTCGTCGCACCCACCAATGATCAAAATCTAGGGTAGTCCCAAGATCTTCTAAACTAAATGGCCAACCCCACTTGAATGGGGAAAGAGCTCTGAAATCTGCCAAGGTTGCATCACGATCAACTTGTAAACCCCATACTCGGACCTCTCTGGTATTCCGGCCAAAACGAGCCTCATAGGCATCTGGGAAATGACCCTATTGCTCACCAAACTGTCAATAAACCATATCAGGTAGATATCTCTCTAGAATAGAGAGAACGCGACCAATGAGCCATCTAGTCTATCTACAAAATACTAACTACTCCTGGGCATTAGGCCATGCCTCACAATCTAAATATGGTCTCCATACAAAACCTGGCATATCATCTAAAACATGATTCCAGTAAGGAAGTTGTCCAGGCTAGGTGTAATAAAGAAAATATCCATAACAATAAGAATGCAGATCATCTAGAGTCTGATCCAAGATATCATCAGGCTGAGCAGCTAGGATGTGCTCCCAGGCCCATATACATAGTAGAGAGACATCAACAAAAATAGATCTCCTGCCATGATAGGCGACCTTGTGCATATCTCAATATAAGTGGGCAAGGAGACACGGGCCCCATGCATATATAGTGTCATGCTCGAACATTTGCTCGATGTACACACCCCAACCAACTGGGAACTATCTACCTCTCCTATCAGGAACGACGAGCCCCATAACCAAACCACAGAGAACCAAAGAAATAGGATCGACACTACCCAAAAAATCAGATAAGTCTATCTCTACCCCGCGAACCTCAAGATGTCTCACACCAAGTACTCAGCACATAGTGTGGGTACCCCATCGAATATAATAAGTAACAAGCTCTCCATGAATGGGTATACGGAGGATCCTCCACACATCCTCTAGAGTAACGGTGGCCTCCCGAATAGGTAAATGAAAGGACAAGGTTTCTAAATGCCACCTCTCCACAAGAGCAGTCATCATCCCTCTGTGAAATCTAATGGTAGGCATGTAGCAAATGTGTCACAATCCAGCAGTGTCTAGGACATCTCACTCTAACTCCCAAAACCCAACAATCAAATCGAACAACTCTAACAGTTGTCACTCCCTCGACATGAGTAGATTAAGGATTTCCTACAACCATTCACCCCACAATGTTGGGGGTTTACTACGAAAGCACAAAATGCACCTTAAATGGCAAACAAACAAACTTAAAACTTCAAAAAAGGTCAAAAGCAAAAACCTTTCATCAAAAGAAATTTTTTTTTTACCAAAAGCACTAACAACAGCCGATTGCAAACAATGTTTTGTCAAAAGCACACGAAAAAGGAAAATGTGAAACTTTCAAAAGTGAAAATCTATTTCAAAAGCGCAAAATTTCAACAAAGGTGCACAAAATGTAACAAAAATTCAAGGGAAAAAAATAAATACGAAAATTGACATCAAAAGCGAAAAATTTCGGTGAGGGAAAAAAAAAATATGAAATTTTAAGTCAAAGGTGAACATTTCATGCATATGCAAACATAAATATCAATAGCGAACCATTCAGAAATAACAGAAGTGCAAAAATATCATAAACCTAATGCTATCGACAACTTGGACTTCAGGCACTAATTACACAAACACAGAAAGTCAAAAACATGAAATGAAAGGGTACATACCGAGGCATAGACACTTGGAGGCCATTTGAACTTGTGAACTGCATCCATGCAATGTGGGGCTCCTCGAATCCTCACCATAGCTCCTTGACAATCGATAATTCACAAAAACCAGAGGCAAGAATTCTATAGGCTCAAAGTGCAAATGAGGTAATTTGAACCCTAATTACCTATTTTAACCTTGAAACCCTAATTTTTTACCTAAGAAGCACACCTAGGTTGAAATTAGGACCTCTCACAAATATTTGAACTAGTAATGAGGGACCTATAGACTTAATTTTCCATCCTCTACGCATCTAAATTGAAATGAAACAGTATCGTGAGCTCAACCTCAAAAGTGATTTTATCGGCCAACCTCTCGAGGGGGCATCCTAGAGTCCTACCATCATTTCGCTAACCACTAGGCCACAGTGGGGCATGTAAAAAAATTTAAATCTTGATCTTAACATCAAAATCTTTGAAACAAAGCAACCAATATTATTTCTCAAAGAGGGGAAAAATGTAGACATGTAAAATTGACCTAACACTTATCGCACATCCTAAATGACATTTAATCATCATCGACATCATTATCACTAAATATCATTTCATTTCACATCAATTGCATCAAAAATCCTGAATTCCTCTATTAATTGAATAATATTACATTATTTAATTAATTCACTTTTTCATCATTTTTGACTAATTAAATAAATTTTATTTATTTAATAAAGTCCTAATCTAACTTTATTCCTCTTGATTAATTGAATAACATCAATTATTTAATTATGTCGCTAATTCACTTTATTCCCCTAAGTTAATTAAATTATTACCACATAATAGTTTAATTAAATCAATTTCCCCTAAACTTGAATAATTAAATAAATTATTCAAACATCATTCAAAAAGGTCAAAACAAACAAATACAACTTTGTTTGCAAAAGTCAAACATGACTTGCATGTTCAACTCAAAAAGATTAATTAATTAAATCAATTAATTAATTATCCTCACCCACTTTCATAATTGAGCAAATTACAATCCCCCAATTGCTCAAATCTATTCCTGATTGATTCATCAGTTCTTCAATCCCACTAAAGGCTCAACATGATTTCTTCAATTCCACTTATTATTCAATCTATTTCCTCAATCCCACTAAACGCCCAAAATGATTTCTTTAATTACACTAATTACGTAATCAAAGTCCACTAATTCTTACAATCTAAATCCTCTCAACATCTTTCAATCATTGATCAGGATATTCTTCTACACGATCTCAAGCATTCATTTTGAAACACAAATTCTATATAGCAATCATCTTCTTCCTCAAAAACGATCAGAGAATCAACATCATTTGCACGACGAACTAATGCAGAAATCACAATCAACCTTTTGAAGCTTTACACATATCTTCAATCAACGACATTGCACATTCTTGAAGCTTTTGCTATGCACAATGGAGACTTCACATTGATACGAACAACCCAACATCTTAGCAAACACACTGGATGACACGAGATGGTAAAGCTACATCGTTTTTAGATCATTGTTATTGTTTTCTTTCAATTACGCTCTTGAATTCATTGATTTTGTAGTTTCACTTCATGAGTAATGGGCATGAATCATAGCTTTTGTTTGGATTAGATTAGTTTTTAATTCATTCATTTGTCTTATTGCATCATACTAATTTCCCCCTTACACACTTCTCATGTGTCACCTTTTTTAAATTAGATGAAGATACTACAATCAAATCAAGTACATGTCCAATCAATGAAGAAGGTGACAAATCGGGACTGTGGAAATTGATGTTGAAAAATATCCAAAGATAATGATGGTTTAACAATACTTGTGCAATGGCTATCACCAAAGAGGGGAGATAACCCCTCAAATGTGTCCTCCAAATTTGAAATGTGAGATTCAACAAATAAAGATGCAATTCCTAATAAATAGGAATCTCAATCAAGAAGACAATGAGAGATATGTTGGAATGAATCACTAACAAAAAATAAATGGTCTTGTTGAACAAGAATTACATTGGGATCCTCAATCAATGACTCTACACAAGGAATCAATGAAGGTGAAGGATCAACAACTATCTCTAAAGGAGAAGGAGCATCTGAAGAAACTTCTTCATCCTCATCTGAAGATTTAAAGTACTTCAAATCTTCAAACACTCGAATAATACCATAATCATAGGACCTATCCATTATAAAAAATGAAGAGGCACAAGACAATCTGAAACAAGATCATATGGGAATGCCTGAGTAATAGGATCTCCATATATCTCCCAAGTTTTAGTCCAAAGAGTATAAGGACACTCAAAATGAAAATATAGCATTCAAAATGTCATCGTTAAAATGCATTGCAATCAATCCTAAGACATCATTCCTTTTGCAATTCCAAGAAAATGGCAACAAATGAAGCCAATGAAGATGTTTTATGATCTCAAATCTC
This sequence comes from Sequoia sempervirens, assembly GCA_007258455.2. Lineage (NCBI taxonomy): Eukaryota > Viridiplantae > Streptophyta > Pinopsida > Cupressales > Cupressaceae > Sequoia > Sequoia sempervirens. The sequence continues at coordinate 29,203 of VDFB02200307.1, forward strand.
TCTATTGTTTGTAGCTTCCTCTTTTCAACATTATCAAAGAAGGATGAAATGAAAACCCCATAATGAACCATGAGAAATATCCAAAATTACAAATATTGAAACCTTCAACATAAATTAGAGACCAAACATGATGTATACTGTAAATGAATGCTTCCCAAAAAAATAGAACCTCTCCAAGAGTCAAGATGTCAAATTAATCAATCATAATGCAAATATGTCAAAATAATAATAAATAATACATGTGATTGAATCTGGAAATAGTGCATGGGCATAATGATAGAGATCCTCAATACCTTTTTGATGTCACAAAAATCATAGAAAATTGAGATGAAAGAAAAATGTTATGAGCTCGGACCTGTCTAAATGGAAGATCTGACTTGAAACACCAAAAAAAAAAAAAAATCCAAAAAAATTACCTACACCACTGGAAATTTCTCAGAACTAGCTTTCCAATGATATCTCATTTTTGAAAATCCAGTACCCAAATCAAAAGTTATGGAAAGTTTAAAAAACTACCCACTTAAGGCCTGAGGGGCCAAAATTAAGCCCCCTAGGGGTTGGTGGGTGGTCACCTCATGCAACCAAAAGCTAGAAAATTGGTCTGAGCACTGGTATGATGGTTGTTAAACTATCAGATTTAACACAGACCTTTGTGATGGTCATTTGGCTATCAAATTTAAGGTAGTCACGTAAAAAAATTAAAAATCACTAAAAATAATTATTTTTCAAAATATGAAGGATTTAATATGAAAAATGGGGGGTTTTGGACCTTCTGGATTCAATGGAAGGGTCTTTTTGACCCAAATTATCCAAAATGAACCTACAATACAAAGCCACAAAAAAAGACACCCCAAATCTAGTATTTTTTTCAAGTTTTTTGATTCTCCATATCACCAGATGGCGCAAGAGAAAAGCATACTCAAAGTTTTACTATAAACCTATTTCTCATTTGGAAATAGCTCTACCCTCAAATCTGAGAAGGAATTTGCAAGATCATGCTTTGATACCATGTAGGAGCTAAAATTATCTCTATCTCAGGACCACCTATAAAAACAATGAAACCTTCTACAAGATAGTATGCAAGAAATGAGTTTTCTTGATATTAACATCTATCAAATATGATTATGAGGTATATTACAAGAGTATACAATGACATTTCTTGTTGAGACAAGGTATGATGAAGTAGTAACATTAAAAGACTGTGTCATTATTAAATGACATGAGCCAACATTAAATGACCTTGGACTCTACTATTTAATAAAAGCCAAAAAGATAAAATCTTATCTAAAAACCTTAAATATGACTAGGACCTAAGTGGACCTAACATATAAATAGGACCCCACTAAGTAACTACTTAGGAAAAGTACCTATTTACACCAACAAGATCATCTCCTACAACCAAATTTCCCCTTTGGGAAAGGAGAGGGGTAACCTCCCAAGCATCACCAACAGGGGAAGAAATGTTCTTAGCCCCCTCCAATACATTTTGGGTGAAATACTTGGTGAGCTTGATAGGAGATTGAAAAGATTTGGCCTTATCATCAACCATTCCCTTATGAGGAATCAAACCTAGAGTATTATGTTTGTCAAGCTACAAAACATCTAGTTAAGGGGAGAAACCTTATGTTTTCAGATCCTCACAAGCCACCTATTAAGCTTGAGGTGGGAGCTAGGTGAGCAATCTTGAGCAAAATTTCCATACCTAAAACATAAAGAGCATATAAAATCTAGCTCTTCAAAAGAGTTTTTTTTTTCTATGAACCTTCAGAGAATTTGAGTATTAGGGTCTTTGGAAGGGGGAAGGAAGTATTCATGACTAAACAAAACTGGATTGGGAGTTCTGGGTCTCAAAAATTTGACATATCATGTTTAAGGAAGAACCTCATTTTATCATCCATGATACACATAATTTTGGTGTCCCTATATTCTAGAGGTAGATGATGCAATTGAACCCAAAAAGGAATAAAACTTACATTAACAAATAGGGGAACAAAATTTGGTTCACATTTTTGAAGAAACATTCCTCTCCCATGAAAAAACCAAGGATTTCCTTCTAGAACTTCGCCCCTAGATTCTTAGTTAGGGAAAATTGCAACAAAGATACCTTAAATTTCTCAATAAAAAAGAGATCATCGACAAAATCCCAATGTTCATTAGCCCACAAAACCAGATCTTGTTTTCGGGGAGTTAAGTTCCAAATCTTACCAATGAGCACATTTTGAGAGAGATCTAGTGCATATGGGAAGAGAAGGTCACTCAAAATCTGAACTTCTATAGGATTAACCAATGAGGAAGGATTTTCTTTTGCCCCAACTGAAACTGGACCACCCACTTCTTTTTTGACCCATACATCTAACAAGAAAATTAAGTTTTAGGTCTTCTACGATTGATGGATCTTCGGGAACCTTTTTTTTCCCTTGTGATGGCCTCTAGAACCATTTTTGTGGTAATGTTTCAACCCTTATTTTCGTGTAGGCCTTTTTGCTCACCTTGAGTACTGATGTTCTTTTGATCTTCGCCAAGTATTAACCAACCCTTGTTTCGAGAAAACAAGTAGTGATGCTTGTTTTCTTGAAATTCTCAAGGCTTCTTCGAACAAGATCTATTGAACTTGATTAATTTATAACCACAATGAAACAAGTAAAATTGGCCCTTAGTTGATACAAATTTAAAACCTTAGTCATATAAGGGTAAATTTCTCCTAATTTAAGAAGTGGTAACTCTATCAAGGATTAACTCATAAATCATCTGTAAGAGTGCTCAAATACATAAATGGAGATAGAATAGTTATTTAAAGGTCAAGAAATACATGATGTAATCTCCCCCAATTTGAGGAGATAATTGGATCAATGGAGAGATAAGAATCTAGGTATCTCATCTTTGCATAATTCTTAAAGTATAGAGAAAGTAGGTACTTCAGGTAGAACAGATGCATAAAAATATTATGATCAATATACTTCGGATGACTGGATTAAAAATAAGATCAAAACTAGTGGAAGAACCCTTAGGTTTTATTATTGTATGGTAGGCCAAAAATGAGGAATTTTTTATATAAGAAATAGAGATGCATCCTATAATTTTCATATAGAAAATTTGTACATGAATTATCATCTACCTCCACATCTAAGAAATCCAAGGAGGGAAACCAACATAACAACTCTCATACCTTACATTTGGAAAATAAATAAGTAGAAACATTGTTCCATCATGCAGATCCAACTACTTAACCAAAAAATGAATGAAGGGAAAGAGAATTATATTAGCATTTAGATCTAATAAGCTAAATTAGACAAAGGTACTTGTGAGGTAGAAGCATAAATTGCACTATAGAAAGCTCGACTTGCTCAATAATAGATGAAAAAAAATTGAAATGTTTCTCAACAACAAAATGTAAATCATGGAAATACACAAAATGCTCCAAATTAGTAGGTACACAATGTGTAGAAAAATAAACCAAACCCCTCAACAAAAAATGTGGTACCAAACATGGGGGTCAACCCTAGAAGACATGATCAAATATTTACTCCAGTGGGGCCCCCATTGGGATTGAAGAGGCATAGACACATAGAATTTTATGCCATTCTTGGTTATCCTAATCCCATCCCAAATGAGATTAGAGGAAAAGTACCTAAATTCTAGGGTAACAATGTTTTCACTATTGAGGACCACTTGAGGCATTTCATTAGTCTAATAGATGAATATGAAATAGAAGATGATGTCATGATGGAAAAATTTGTATAGTAACTAGAAGAGAGTGCAAAAGAGTGGTATAAAATCCTTCTATCTATAGCAACATAGAATCATGGGACATGTTTATGAGATTTTGTAGACTACAATATAGAGAAATAATGGATCCAAAATTTGTAATCCTTGAGATTACTGCTATAAAGAAATGGGTTAACAAGATCATTGATGATTGTAACAATGTGTTTCATGATAATGAATAAATTTCATTCTCATGTGAGGCCAAATGAACCTGCATTCCTTATTATTTACTATGAAGAATCAGATTGGAAGTTGGGCTACTTCTTACAAGAAGGGAACCCTCAAATATTAAGGGAATCATATGTCATGGCCAACATTATAAAGAGTCACATGAAATGTTCATCTTGTAAAGATAGTAAAAGAGAAGATATAAACATCAAACACTAGGGTTTCTTGATTGAGTGAATTTGAGGGACTAATCTTGTAGTGGTTGATTGCTTTATTTTGTTGGGTTTGTGTTCTTACAATGGAGAAATCTTAAATTGAACTCCTAACTCCATATAATTATGCTACATGGAAAAAATCAATATGGAATTGTCTCATGGGAAAGGGTTTTATTGGCCATCTAAAAGAAACTATTCCTAAACCTACTAATGGTAAAGAATTGGCAAGATGGGAGGTTGATCATGAGAAAACACTTGGATGCTTATGTTCATTAGTCTCATTTGATCTACAATTTCACGTTGAATCATGCAAAACACCTAAAGAGGCTTGGGAGGCTTTTGAGAAATTGTATGGTAAAATAGATAAGATTAGGGGATATCAAATTGATAATGATTTGATGAATCTTGATCCTCAAAGTTTTGACCACAACCAAGACTACATCTCCAAGATCAAACAACTAAGAACTAGCTAAAATATTGCAACATTGATAAAGAGGATTTCTAATTTATTTTGAATGTGTTATCCAAGCTTGGTCCTAAGTATTCAGTGTTTTTTTTTGGCTTTCATAACCATCAAATTTCTATGGGAGCATCATATATTGATCTTAAGTTTGATGACTTTGCAAATCTCCTAATCCAAGAGGAAGCTAAGTTAATGAACATGGGTCTAATCATGTCTTCCAAGTCACAAGTATTGTTGGCTAGTGAGTCTAAGGTACAAAAAGAACTAGGGAATCTTGATAAAAAGAAAAAGAAGAAAAAGAACAAGCCACATAAAGAATTTGAATCCTCTCCCTCTAAAGAGGAATCATCTAAGAAGGAGAATCCTACATGTGCATATTGCAATAAATTTGTGTATGATGAACATCAATGTTATTCAAAACAGATTGATGAGTTGAAGTATCTTCTTAAGAAGCATCAAATCAATGAGTCTTCACCATCAAAGGGTTCATCTTCTTCTTCATCATTGAAAATTATGATAGACATAAGGGAAAAACACTTGTCACAATTGCATATTCTAAGTTAGATAGGTGGATACTCGATTCAGGAGGCTCACATCACATGGATTCATCAGAAAGTATGTTCTCTTCATTTGATACTTGTTCATCACCACACATCTTGCTAGAAAACAACACACATATGTGTGTTTTTGGGAAGGGATCCATTGAAATGGATGGTAGAGAATTCAATGATGTTCTTTGTGTTCCTTCATTGTCAACCAATTTCCTTTCTATCTATCAGATCACACATGGTGGAGTAGGCAAGAGTGTTGAGTTCACACCAGATTTTGTCATAATCCAAGATTTGCATAGCAGAGATATAGTTACAATTGGGGAGGTTGATCACCAATCTCAAGTCTACACCTCACATTTTTCTCGTACTATTGATATGGCAAATGCTCACATTGAGGCATCTAGTGTGCAAACTTTTGAGGAGATTTAGTATGGTCATTTGAATCTTGGTATTGTTTCATCTACTAAGGATCTAGTGACATGTGTTGATATTTCATCTCCTTCATCTACTGTTGTACCTGAGGATGCTTGTGTTGCCACAATTTTGGCTCCTTGTGATTCAATACAACAGGACATACATTGTCTTCCAAAGATGGCTACTTGGGATGAGTACTTGATGAACATTGTTGGTTTGTTAAATGTAAGTCCCACATTTAGATTTGGTAGACATCATTGATTGCATTCATCTTCTCTTTGATGGGGATGATCCTCCTTCAATTGTTGTGAGGGAACACTCTGACCCTCTCATTCATTCTCTACATGATCATTCTTTGTAGTTTGACATGAGTGTGGATTCTTTTGGACAACATTTGGAGGAGGCTTCTTTGTCTTTAGAGGAGGTGTCCTTGTCTTTGGATTGTGTTCTACAATCATTTCTAGGAGATTATGGATTTTCTTCTTTAGTAGTGTGGCATAGAATGCCAGTTTGGAGTTTGACACCTTTTGGCATCGACATGGAAACACTTGAGCATTCTTCAGAGACATCACATGTCATCCTTCTTCCCTCATCTTCCTTTCAAGAATGGGGAGACATCTTGCACACCATCTTAGTTTTGTTTCTTTCCAAGGGGAGGAACGTTGTTTGACCCTTTTGAATCATCTTCAACATTCAATGTTGAGCTTCTACCATCATTGCAGGAGACTCAACATTGAGGGGGTTTGCATGGTCTCTCTTCTACTTCTCTTTTATGGGCGGGAATTTTTCCTTGAATGAGGTTTTTTCCTTCTCATTCTTCATTGAGAGCATTTTGTGTTTTATCTGTCTGTTGGTGAGGAGTTTTGACCCACTAGGTTTTCTCTTTTTCTCCATTTGTGAGAGATTGCATTTGCATTTGTACATGTGTATCTAACATGGCCTCATAGTCAAGACCCATCTTTGTGTCATTTGCATAATAATTAGCTACTCCCTAAGTTGCACTTAGGGGGGAGTGTTGGTGTAAATAAAGTCTTGTACCTAGTTAATTCATTACTAGGGGACTTAGGGGACTTATTTACATGTTAAGTTTATTTAGGTTTTAGGAGGGAATCTTTCTAAAAGGTGTTAGTTGTTATTAAATCTTATCTTATATTTTGACTTTTAACACACATATCCTAGGTAATTATGATATGTTGTCACATGACATAGGATTAAGACATTTGTCATAATCCTATTTAATCCTATATCTCACCTTGCCTATATAACCAAGTGGTCTCATATGTAAATTATATTGAATTTTTGGATATTCAATTCCATTGCAATCTTGATCATTGCATATTGATCTCTCTTTTGCTTCCATGAAGTTCCTAGATCTTGGGTGACTATAATCTTCAACCAAATCTTGCATGGTGTGGAGTTATTCTATACTAACTCTTACAATAATTTAACCTTGAATGGTTAATCGATAATCATGCAAAGATGACATAGTTTAGACAGTTAGTTAACCCTAAATTCTTGGTCTAGTCATGAACTTTATTCAACATCCAATATTCTTTTACTAAATCAACTCATTAGAATAAATTTTCACAATCGATTTAAATATTATTAACTACTCATTAAAATCATCATCCTTTCATGTAGTTCTTAATGGTTAATCTTTTCCTACATGTACCTGAGATTGGAATGGCACTTATATGTGGTCATTAATTGTAACTATCTTATATCCAAAATAATTAAGGTCCTACATTGCTTGAGGTAGTTTAGAAGTCACAAACTGAATAAACAATACATGAAATTTAAGATAAAATCAACAACTCTGCTAAACATGAAGATTAAAGATCCATTTCATGATGTCGCTTTTAGATTTCAATCATAAATTAGTTCTATGACTGTGGATAACATTGAAACTATGCTCCTCATTCCCCGAGTTTTTGACACACATCAGACAACCTATATCAGGAGAAATAAATAGAGGACATACAGATCAAGGAATTCAATGGCAATCTTGCTTCTGGGTATCACCTTATCAGTTGTCTATGAAGTTATGATAATTTTGAGGATAAGGCTTAGGTATCTCCTTCTTATGGCCTATATTCAATGGATTATCACCTACCCTTAAGATACCCTATCTCTATCAAAATACAGATTAACTCTTGTTTATGATTTACATAATAGAACACAGAACACATTGGACGAGCTAATGTCTGTAATAACATTCACAGTAACAAGGGTTACCTGACCCAGTAGATTTCTTGCTACTCTTTCTGCTCTTCAAACCCTCTTGGACCTATATGCCCATACTCCTCTCGCTCCTTCCCAGTCCTCGATTTGCATCGCCTCTCCTTTCTGGCCGTGCTATTCCGTCTTGACTAAATACCTCTACCCTTTATGCTTTAACGGTGTCCGTAACCTATTCCAATGCTCTCATTTCAACACAGGCAAGGAGAATGCTGACGAAGGTTGTGGAATCTAGCTTTACACTTGCCAGTCGCATTTGCTTGAAAGTTTCTAAAGCCATTTCAGCAATTCTCTTTCGTGGATTCGTGCAACCTTAGCAGGACACGAGACAACAGTTCTTTGAGGCATTTCGCCCAACCTGAATGTGCCTTCTCCAGGCCTCTACATTTTCTTCACACTGTTTGGCTCGCCTTCCCATCCTTTCTATTCTAGAAATTGCCCCCTAAATGATCACGAGAAATCGTTAAATCGCCTCCTTCTCCTGCCAATACTCAACACCTCCAACACGGTGCCGTGGATAGGGAGAGGAGACGCCTTACTGCTTTGATGGCATTATAGGAAACTGTCTGTTCAAAAGTCATTTTAATTTGCTTTATTTTATTTTTATTCTATTCATATTCTTTGACCGCGGAGAATGTGACACAAATTGAACCCAAAACTATGTAGGAATTGGCATGGGACACCATTACAGAACTGAAGGAATATTCATCTCCATTTATTGGATGAATTTGCCAAAGAGCACGAAATATATATCTAACATAAAAGAAGAACATAGCTAAGAAGCATCCCACACAGCATTTCGTCAGTTACCAATCTAGCCAATTCAAATTGAATTCTTCTTCCACAACTTCAACTTCAAGGCCGGTCCTAGAGCTGCCTTTGAACAGTTGTCCATGATCCTTATCACAAATCACTTTTTTAAGGGATGGCAGTTCGGCCAATATTTGAAGGGTTTTCTTCAATTCAGAGCCTTTTTTCGCATCCACTTTCAAACCCATGCACGATGAGATGTCAAGGTATTCCAATTTTCCTAGACTGGAGATGGAAGGTGGCAGTTCTTTCAAGCCTGGAGATTCCGTCAATCTTATCTCCTTAAGTGATCCAAGCTTACCCAGCTCATCAGGTAACTTTGCAAGGCCATGGCAATTTGTAATTGACAACATTTTAAGGGAATTGGAAGAACAGATACCCGCCGGCAACTCCTCCAGATCGCTGCAGTAGTCCACATTAATTTCCAAAAGCCCAGGAAAGTTGAACATTTTATCAATACCCAATGCACTCACATTACCAACATTACCTAGGCCCTCACATAGGCTTAGGTATAGCTTCTGCAAATTCTTCAAAAAATTGCAGTACTCATACAGAGGAGGAACTATTAGCCTTTCAAAACGCAGAGTTTTAAGCTGAGAAATTGCTTGGAAACCACCCAGTCCAGTGAGCTTGGCTCGTTTTGCACTGTCATTACGGATCATCAGAACCTTGAGTTTCTTCATTGTGTGCAAAAATGTTGGAATGCAATATTCACTTGCAGTGAAATATAAAAGCAAAGCTTCTGCCTCAGGGAACTCCATTTCCGGCCATTGCGTGTCCTTCATTGTCCCTACATATTCCCAACAAACATTGAGGCTAATGCTATGCTATGTTATGATTAAGATTTAAAAAATCTATTTGAATACAGTTTTCATGAAGTGATAAAAGTAATGTATTCAATGTTTTGGAGGTGGAAGGAAAATCAAAGGCATTGTAAATTATAATCTAAAAGACTAGCTATAACAGTCACTTGTATGAATGGAAACAATCTGAGCTTTGTAAATTACAATCTAAAAGACTAGTTGTTGCAGTTACCTGTATGAATGGAAAGAATCTGAGCTTTAGATGAAAGATCTCTATCTGTTTGCCACTTTGAGGGAAAGCGATTTTTCTTTTTAGGCATATACAGCCTCCTAAACTGAATACTATTCTCCTGCTTCGCCAAATACAGCGCCAAATTTTTCATTATAGCATGCTGGGAAAAGGAGTATCCATTCATGCAGTCATCTGTGATCCCTGGGGTCCTGGTATCACCCGTTAGGAAAACAAGTTAATAAGAAATATTATAAATCAGGTGAAAGCTAAAAGGATCCTGCTTGTTTTCTTTCAAACGAAGACCTCTTGTAACACTCAGGGAGGAGTCTACTTTGCTTGAAAATCAATAATATTGAACTCCCAAATCATAAAATTAATCTACACCTACATCATTCAGGGAGATTCAAACTTCTATATGGTGAGGCCAAACATTTTATTTTAAAGTTTTTGTCAAAACCCCTTTCATCAAACGAATTTGGTATCAAGCAATAGCACAAGAGATATAATGAAGACAGAAAAAGGTTTGCCATAAGTGGCAATGCTGCTTACCAAGGATTCCTCTTCAAGTTCAATAGATGGCGAGCTGCGAAATCCCGTAAAAGAAAAACAGCATTTGGCCAGTCCATTCCTCGAACATACACCCAAATGTCCAATAATGCATTTGCAGGAATGACTTCCCCTTGTGGGAATGCAGCCAGGTCCAGGAAGCACGTCTTTTCATTGTCTTTCAACAAATCTATGCTTGTTTTCAAGCGATTTAGGAGGCCTTCCAGCTGAATTTCATTGGAAGCTTCTCCAGTTGATAGCATTTTCTTAGCATTTTCCCAAACAGAGGGTTGCTTACCATTCAGAGAGCTACCAATTACTTGAAGAGCTAATGGCAAACCTCTACACTCTGCCTGGACCTGCACATGAATAGAACTGAATTAAGCATTTAGACACAGGGAATACAGTTGAAGAAAGTACCGGCCTCAATTCAAGCACACACAGAAGAAGTGAGGTATTGTGAATAGCAGATTACCTGTTTCACAAGTTCCACAGTATGTGTGTTTGGAATGGTAGGAATACCAAAGGCGTAGAAGCAGAATAGTGGCAGAGCATGCTCCTCTCGCAAGGATGGTAGCGGATAAAGGCCTTTGTTGAACCAGGTTGGGATTGACCCGATGGTATGTTTATTTCTGGTAGTTACCACAGTCATGTATTGCCTCCCTTTAAATAACAGCTTTTTCAGGTGAGAAAAACCCCAAATGTCATCCAATACCACCAGAATTGGGTCATTTCTTCTTGACTTTATTTGCGACTGCAATTTGTTATGTGCATCCTCAACGTCTGTAAAATCAGGTTCTGGGCTACCAAGTCCAACAATATTTTTCCACATGGTCTTTAGGATACCCTGGAGATCTGGGCTTTCTGAAACATTAATGTAAATTACTCTTTTCTTATCTGCAAGTCATGAGAATGTTTAGAGAGGTTCGGTTTTAAGTCAATTCAGCAAGATAGGATAATATAAAGGGTAAAAGTCCGGATAGAGCCACAATCATAAAAGCGGGACAAAAAGAAGCTATAACAAAATTCAGAACATTAATTAAGGTGACTTTTTGCACATTTATACAACCAAAATAGTAGAAAGAGAAGAAAGAGCGCAAACTGTTAGTAGTAGTACCTTTGATTTCGGTGTGATGGCAAAGGGTTACAGCAAGCGTAGATTTTCCTGCACCACTCATGCCTGTAACTCCAATCACATCTAGTCCGGCCTCCAAGACAAGCTGTTTCAACTCCGTTACGTACTTATCGAATCCTATCAAGCAACTCGGCATATCTGGGGGACAGCAGAGGTACTGATCCTGCTGTGAAATCTCAGATACTTGTTCAGCAAAGTCAGTATATTGTTCCTCAATTTTGGAGGGTAAATTGTTGAAACGAATTTCTTGTTCCAAGGAAAAATTCTTGATTTCCCCACACACAGTTTCCAGTTGGGTGGAGAAAGAATTCTTCATATCTTGGGAACAATTCAACAATTTAATTTGATTCAACGGCATGTCGTGCAAAAGGTCATTCTGCACGAATTTGTTGATATCCTTCTCCACCTCCTTAATGTGAGTTGTCTCGCCAAATTCGATCCACGGATCTCGAGTTCTCTTGCGATTCTGTACCAGTCGGAGCTTCTCGCGGAGTTCTTGAATTTTGGGCATCCCTGCTTCCGATAATGATTCCAAACTCAATTCGCATATCTCGTCGATTGTCGGCAACAAACTATTCAGAGTTTCCTCAAGTTTTTTAAGATCACAACTGCTGAAAACTCTATATATATATTTACCGCTTTCATAAACCACTTTGATGGCAAACCCCAAGGTAGCTCCCCCGATCTGCTCCTCAGCCATTGTGAAACTGCTTTCACACCAACAGCAGATGAGATGATAAATAGTAGAATAAAGGAGCAACAGCAAGTGTAAGTTCAGGGAAATTTCCCTTGAACCATCTCCACAAAGAGGGGGAAGAAACACAGAAATTGTGGACACCTGGCGCTTGTATATGGAATAATTCTCAAGAAGAGAGGGCCCAGTGAGGCCACAGTGATAAGAATATTCAAAAAGTTGAGGAGGAAGGAATGTGGAAGAAATGCGGAAGAAATGCGGAAGAAATACAGGTTGCTTTTGCTCCGCAGTTTCTTTATTTCAGACCTTTGTCGTCCAGCATTCTTTAAAGCAAGTAAACTATCCTATGTTCTAATTTATGTAGTTTATTACAGCATGGATAATTGTTTATCTAAACTTAATAAAATGGTAAATTAATTGACACTAATTGGATTTAGATCAGGTATATTTAAGTTTTATTTGTCAAATAAAAGATTTTTAGTAATAGATTTTTTTTATAATAATTAGATTCTAATCTTTTAGATTGGATCATTGTTGTAAGTATATTTAAGATTTTTCTTTAAATTTTATTTTGCGTAGATGGAATGTGTGTATGATTTAATTCTTGGGTTGTGTGATTATGCCCTTTTGATCATAATTTTTTTTATTATATTTATAAACTTCTAGAACTTGCACACTTGTAAAATATTTATTTATAAGACTCAATGGCTCTATAAGCATGCTAAGGAGCTTATTATTAATCAATGGAAATTATTTTGACTTCCTTGATGTCAATCAGGCCCTTCTCACCAATTGTTCAAATATGAAAACACTAAAGATATAATACATAGAGTGCATGTATGATCTTAGTTGTAGCATCAATGATGCAAGATGTTAATGCAATGTTTTGTACTATTGTCAAAGTGATCAACAAGTTAGTATGATGATCCAATCCAATGATTAACTAATGTCTTAGGGCTTATCCTTAACTATACAACCTTAAATACTTAATCAAATTAGTTGACACCTTTTTGTTTTTGGAGATACCCCAAGGGGGTCCCCTTTAGCATAGAGCCAAGGACTAAGGGGTATCCATTCCGCCAAAATCCACCCAAGGCACGATCCTGACCTCAATCCTTTTTTAGGCATCGGGGATTTGCATTCAGCAAGACTTAATCCCTTGTGGGATCATTCTGAACCTTTCAACTTCACTAGTAGACCAAGGGCCCATTGACTATTTGACACATCTTCAATAGGAAATTATTATTTTTTTGAAAGGGTCAGCTTGAGAATGTGAGAAAGGGTATTTGAATTAGGAGGATAGTGTTGTAAGTGTGATTATATCTAGGGAACAAATATACAACTACTAGATATAGTCCAAAACATAGGAATAGTTGAAGTGATGATAGGTCCAAACAATTTTGGAGCTAGAGTAGGTTAAAAGAGAATTGGTTTCAAGGCTGGTGTCATCAAGTATGTGTAAAATAATTATAATTGAGTACTAAGATAAGGTATTTATGACAAGGCCCAAACTGATTGTAAAATAAGTGGACAAAAGGAGAAAGAATACTCCTTTTTTAATATTTTGTGCCCCACTTTGGCATGCATGTGTGTTACAAATATGAAATAAATGCATAACCAAGAACTTTCTAAGAGAGAAATAAGCTATAAAATTATAAATGGATAAGGGTATGTGCAGGATCATGATGGGTCAAAAAGTGACAATGGAAAAAAATTACATTTTTCATTGACCCAAAAACGCAAAAATCTCGAGTTGACTATTTTCTAGCTTGGGTGTCGATACATTGCTCCAAAGCAATCCCCAAACCAAGATTTACAAATCGGTGCCTTTAAATACATAATTGCGGGCTTTTAAAATCATTTCACTCATTTTGAAGAGGCTGTGGGCGCACAGTGAGGAGCTATGAATATCAAATATCTGATTTTAACAGATATCTGATTTGAAAGGTAAGATTTTGGATTTTTTTTGTTTTAATCAATTTTTCAATTAGATTTGTATAATTTTATGTAGCTTTTAATGGATTTTTTTTTAAAGTAGGGTTTTTGATTGATTTTTATTAAAAACTAGAGTTTACAATGGATTTTTATTAAAAATTAATGTTTTTTTATGGATTTTGATTAAAAAATAGTGTTGTTTATGTATTTTTATTAAAAACTAGAGTTTGTTATAGATTTTTGTTAAAAAGTAGGGTTTTTTTGGATTTTTATTAAAAACTAGGGTATTTTTACAATAATTTCATTTATATTGTGTAATTTCAATTAAACTCATTAGTTTTTAACTTTAATCAGGTATTATGACTAATGAGAATGAAATTGCATGAATTCCAAATGATCCACCAGCTGAGAATGAAAATGCACAAATGCCAAATGCTCCACCACCTCTGTAGTCATCAATTGAAGACTTAATTGGTGAAAAATTGCAGCAATTGAGAGGCATTTGTGATGTTTATAAGACAATCCCTCGATTATCCGAGATGACAAACACATTGAAGGAAATAATTAAAAATATAGAAACCCTCTCCACCCAACATAATGCCTTTCATTCGTGGCAAGAAGACGTGAGGGAATATTATGCATGTGGATTGTCTTACGATGATGTGAAAGATCTCCAAATAACCAAAGCCCAAATAGCCTCTTTATTTGTTAACCCCCGCACCGGTTTTCTAGTTAATATTAATAAACCAAAACTTTCTATAAAATGGTGCACGAATAGGGACATTGTAGATAACTTTTGGGATCGTTGGTGTATGGTTTTTGATAAACCACCAAACAACAATTGTGATATACCATTTTACTTTATTAAAAAATTATATGTTGAGTTTGTGTTAGGGCATCATATCAATTACTTTGACATTAAACCTTTCCAGGGCATCGATAGAGGTATGCTGCAGGATAGACCAGGGGAAGTAGGAGTAGTCTCATGCCCATATGTTCCCCCTCCTCCAATTCCTTCACCACCTCTAGTATATCATCCATATATTATGCAGGATGTAACCACATAGACTATCCAGGTTGTTCACTCTTTGAGTGATCTTTTGGTTTTGCATGCTTCTACAGTAGCTCAACCACATTCTAGTGATATTGCTGATGGCTTGAGTACTATTGTGTCATCCTCCTCAGGTCCACATATTTGTGTGTCACATACTTGCTCTATGTGCCACCAGATATGCTTGGGTCCTCTTGTACAACCTGTTGAGCATCCCTTGGACACTTCTAATTATGACATCCATGATGTGGACATTATAGATCAGATGCAAGGGAGTGGAGCACACCCTACAGATTCCTCTCCTACTAGAGAGGGGGACATTGTAATAGTGACACGGGTAATATTTAAGTTGTAAATTCATAACTTGCATTTTTTTAAAAATGAATATTAATAAGAGATAGTATAAAGTACTAATATTTATTTACATGGTTTATTTAACAATTGATGTCTAAGGAGGAGCTCGCACAGGTGGTTGATAGCACCCTTAGGGCCATTTCATTTGGCTTCGACATGTACACAGTATATATTTTCACACACTCATTTACATTTTTTTATTATACATACTTGCTTATCATTTGAATTGTCATTAATGAAATTATATAATAATTTATATGTTTATCTTATTTTCCTCTTGTAGGAAACACCTAGTGCGAGTGAGGTGCAGTGCTGTCCAGACTATGGAGGCGCTATGTTAGATAAGGGAAAGGTAATTGAACTCAAATTCGATTGAATTAAGATTTTTAAGATCTTTTATTGATTATAC
Organism: Sequoia sempervirens; assembly: GCA_007258455.2. NCBI lineage: Eukaryota > Viridiplantae > Streptophyta > Pinopsida > Cupressales > Cupressaceae > Sequoia > Sequoia sempervirens. The sequence goes on from VDFB02200307.1 coordinate 44,986, forward strand.
ATACATCAACATAGATTGGTAGTGTCATATGTACTTTTCATTTTTATGTACAGGTAGTTATGAGCTATACATCGTTGTTGACAAGTGTCACAATTCCTGAAGGACTAGGTATTGGAACACCTAAAGGAAACACCTCAAGGAGGAGGTGTTCAAACACCTAAAGGAGATAAAGAAAAAGATCAACCTAAAGAGGTATGTGTTTATTTCATTTTGTGTTTGGTAAATATGTTCTTATTACCAACAATTGTATGCTAGCTTGGATCAATTTTATGTTTTTGTTCATATATATAGATTGACATTACAAAAGTTGGTTCGGTTGGTTCTTTGAGAGGGGCATATTCTAGGACTTCTAACCCTTTGAAGAGATGTATATTTCAGGTAATCAAGATTTCAATTTTAGAGTTCAATTATAATTCAATGTATATTGATTTTGATGTTAACTATTCAATTTTAAATTATATAGTATAACTAATCTCAATTGTAGTTTGAATTTTTCTTGTGCAACTACCTTCAGAGCCAACGAGTGCTTCAAAGAGGCTTCATTTTGATGATTCACCAGTAGTTTCAAATGAGATAAAAATTTTGGCATGTAAATTTTGAATAGATATCGAGATGGCATATGCCACATTTTGTAAAACTTTGTTTGAGTTGGCGTTAATGCTATTTTTGTATAAGGACATACACTTGATGATTGAATAATTTGATATATATAGAAGTTGACAATCAAAATCTAATTTCTTCCTCATGTGCATGATTAAACTCTTTAAAAATTTAATCAAGTGAGCAATGGTTAAATATCAATGTACAATAGCATAAAAAAAATGGTTATATTATGTAGTTTATAGTCATATTGAATTTATTACATTGCATTGCACATATTTCAAACTCAAAGCATTACTTCACATTGCATAACTAACAACTAGATGCTAATAGATGAAAAAATTTCAATTACAATATAGTTTTTACAAAGTCAACCTAAGCAGTTATGCAATTACTTCACATTGCATGACTAATAACTAGGAGCAGTTGTCAATTGCATTTGCTTGTCATGGAATTCTATGAGACCACATTTCTTTGAGGCATTTTTTCAAACAGTTCACTGCCTTGTCTATGCTACCACATTTTTCATACATGTGTACCAAAGCTTTTTATCAAACAATTCACTAGCTTGTTGCTATGGCTAGAAGCCTAAAACATGTACTTTCAAACAAGCTATGGATTGATGCAGAGTGGGGGTGGAAACCATCCAATCTACCAAACCAATGAGTATCAATCAAAATTTCAAAACAAAATCAGATGATCTACTCAAAACTCCAAACCTTACTATGCTTTCCCTTGTAGTACTAGCAACCTAGTTTAAGGGATTCCAAGACACCACACAAAAAAATTAGTGAATCAGACACCACACAAATAAATTAGTGAATCAGACACCCTTTTCAAAGTTACACAACATATGTGAAAACTACCCTTGACTCCTTTGGATCAAATTTGAGAACCAATAGCATACCCCTGTCTTAAGCTAGTGAATTGGCCCTCTTTTACAAAATGAGTGCCCTTTAAACACTTGATCTTCACAAGAACACCATAAAAAGTCTTAAGTTGTGTCATAAAACAACAAATTATAATATTATTTTGCACCTATAGGTCATTTTGCAGGTTGTCCCATGAAACCCTTTGTTTACCATGCAAATGCTTAGGGTTTATTGAAAGTCTCACTTGCACAAATCCCCTGACCATGCCACCAACTCAAAAACCTTTATTATGACCCCTATATGCTTAAACATTAAATAGATTCCCCCACTCTCATTTATTTTAACAAACCATAGGCTAAAAGCTCCATTTTCATGTAATTTAAGCAATGATTTGCTTAGGACAACAACTTCAAGACTCACAAATCATTTCCCTTGCCTTAAAAAAACTTGCACACATTCAAATAATATTGTACATAGCCTCTCCACCAAGCCACATGAAAGGTATAGCAGGTGGAGGGCTTCAATAATTCATAATTTACTCAAAATGCAAAATTTGGGTTCACTACCAACCTTGAGAAAACTTGGCACATAACTCACAAAAAATGAAAAGAAAGCACTCAAACCGACTTTAAATGGGTCTCAGGCCTACTACCCCCTCATTCCACGTGCTATGCAACCATTTACTTGCTGTGTAGGGGCTGAACAATGGAGAAAACATAGATTTTTTCTATAGAAACCACAATTTTTGCAAGGTAACTCAATATGATCTTATTGATTCTTCACAAAATTAGGATTATAATATCACATAACATCATATAAACAACAAAACCACCATAAAATTGAATTTCATTTAAAACATGCATGATAAATATTCATCGTTTAAACTTGAATTGTGGTAGCTTGATATACAAAGTCTATTGATGCCAGGGTTCAATTTGTATGATTTTGAAAAAAGAAGCCAATTGAGTAGAGTTATCAACATTCTTCAAAAATAATAAGAATTTGTTTAGTACACTAGCCATTTTGATGTCTTCTTGCAGTCTCAAACATTATTTTGTATCATTGTTACATTGGTCTTGAGAGTGGTAGCTTAATATAGCTCCATAATACAAACTTCGGTTTACTTGTGCAATGTAACAGTGGCATAGGCAGATTTTTCTCTGAAAGAACCAAAGGGTGACTGCACAATTGAAGTGTATAAACACATATCTTTTTATAATATCAAGGATACTTTTTGAATCTTTCATGCATTGCTAATCTAAAATGAAAGGTCTTTTGCCTAATCTGCATGCAGCCATGCTTTTGACATTGTCAAAGGGAGAAAAACTTCCCTAATGATGTAAAGGCATGGCCAAGTAGTTCTAACTCTCCACATGTGAGAAGAGAGATGTTGGAGAGTACATCAAGTCAATGAGAACAAAAGTGTAATGTGTTTTAGTTTGCAGTACTCCTAGTTTCTCTACAGATGTGTGATAAATTCTTAGTTCAATGATGCAAAAGGACAACAATCTTTGACAGACTATTTCTCAAAGATCGTGATGCCTACAAATTTTTTGTTTGAGGCTACAAGATCATGTTGGGCCTCTCTACAATAATCTCTCTCAGTTTTTTCTATCCTAGAAGCATTTTCTCATGGTGACAAGTTTTCGGTTGAGGGAAAGTTGTCAAATGCAAGTAGTATAAAGTTGCAAAGTGGTGCAACTTTCATTTCACAACTCGTAAGACCAAACGAACTATTCCAACACATCCAAATGGGTACGTTTACACTAGGGATGGTCCTCTTTTGCACCCAAATGTGTCAAATCACTCTGAGCTACATTGGACCTGCGATTTCCCTTAAGAGTTCAAAGTGCTAAAAGACAGCAATCTTTGAAGGGCTATTTCTCAGAACCCATGACATTTACAAACTCTCCGTCTAAAGCTATGGGATCGTTTTGGGCCCATCTACAATAAAATCTCTTAGTTTTTGCTATCTTAGAGGAATTTTTCCGTGGTGGCAAGTTTTCAGTTGAGGGAAAAGTTGTCAAATGCAAGCAGTGTAAAGTTGCAAAGTGGTGCAACTTTCATTCTACAACTCGTATGACCAAATGGACTGTTCCAAAACATCTTGATGGGTACGTTTACACTAGAGACGGTCCTCTTTTGCACCAAAATATGCCAAATCACTTTGAGCTACATTGGACCAAGGATTTCCCTTAAGAGTCCAAAGTGCTAAAAGGAACCAACCTTTGAAGGGCTATTTCTTAGAAATCATGGCATTTACAGACTCTCTGTCTGAGGCTATGGGATCGCGTTCGGCCCATCTACAATAACCTCTCTCAATTTTTTTATCTCGGAGGCGTTTTCCCATGGTAGCAAGTTTTTAGTTGAGGAAAAAGTTGTCAGATGCAAGCAGTGTAAAGTTGCAAAGTGGTGCAACTTTCATTCTGCAACTAGTATGACCAAACTGATTGTTCCAACACATCCGTATGGGTACGTTTACATTAGGTATGGTCCCTTTTTGTACCTAAATATGTTGAATCACTCTGAGCTACATTGGACCGACGATTTCCCTTAAGAGTCCAAAGTGCTAAAAGTCCATACCATCTATTGTACAGTCTATAGCTAGATTGAATGGCCATGATAGATGTTTTTAGGAATGTATAAGGTGACTATGTGGGTTTAAAGAGTTGGAAAGGTCTATTTTTGAGTTAATGAGTTGCCATGCATGGCAAAAATGAGTGAAATTAGGTGAAAAATGGTGGTTACAACTTACTAATGTCAATGAAATGTGGGAGCAACAAGATTTAAGGTTGGATCAAGCTTTTTTAGGTCCTAATAGGTGTGGTTGATGAGTTTATAGGGTGTGGCAAGGTTGGAAACATTGATTTCCTTAAAAACCTCATAAAAGTTGCTAAAAATGAGGGTTTGTTGAAATAGAGCTTTAGAAAGTGTATCTCACCAAAAAGAATTGTGGTTTTAGTAGTTTGGTAGGTTTTTTAATGTTTCCCCATTTAAATTTCAGTATTTAAATATAATTCTCTTTGTAAAATGGGCCTATTTTAGTGAAGTTGCACCCAAGTTCGGGTTTGAGGATCAAATTGGAGTTTAAATCATCTTTAATTGTAATTGTGTTGTTTAAAGCCACCTAGCTCTTGCATCAAAAAAATCTTACCCAATCAACTTGAACATCATGCACACCCAATACCTTGTTTCCACTTTGCTAGATCAAAGACTCAATTACATTGGAAATGACCTTCACATGATCTTTTTACTTTTTTTTTGGAAAAAGTGGCAAGTCACTGTAATTTATTATATATAAATAGGAGATATTACAAAACCTGGAACTTCAAACGAGCATATCAACAGGAAAGAACTAGGAAGAAAACCTTCAATTGTAGCTTGATTAAGTACAAAAAGTTATTATAGAATTGTCCCAATAACAGTAAAAAAAGTATACACCTGTATGACTAATTCAACCTATGAGTTTCCAAAATATAAACCCCTTTACATTTTAAACATAACCTTTATACAATGCCAAATATTTGACCCATATTTCAAAAAACATCACTGGATATAGATTACGCCCATACACAGTTATGACCTTTTTACATTGTTTCATATTTGAAAATTCAAATTTTATAAAATTTGCCTATTAGAGGCATTTAGGGCACAGTCTTCCACAATAACTTAGTATGTTCACGTTCTAGACTGACAAGCACCTATACAAACCATTAAGGTGGCAATTAAACTACATACAATAGAAAAGATGCTTAGAATAAAAGACGCTTAGAATAACCAATCTATATTATTGGAATCTATTGCATACCTCTCTGAAATGATCAGAGTTGGCTATTGTTGTAGCAGGTCCATGATCAATTGTGCTAGGAATATCGCAAAAGTTGTCAAATGAGAAATCTATATTGTCACAATAGAAAAAATGTTTAGACTAACAGATATATATTAATCTAAACAACCTGAATGATGATGAATTGGTAATGTGAACTATAAAATATGCTTAGAATAACTAATCTATATTATTCTAAATGACCTAATTGATGATGAGATGGTAATGAAAACTATAAAAGATGTTTAGAATAACCAATCTCTATTATTGTAAAATGTCACATACCTCTACGAAAGGATCAGAGTTGGCCATTGTTGTAGTAGTTCCATGATCAATCGTGCCGGGAATATCACAAAAGTTGTCAAATAAGAAATCTAAATTGTCACAATAGAAAAGATTCTTAGACAAATAAATCTATATTAAAATCTAAACAATTTGAATGATGATGAATTGGTAATGCAAACTATAAAAGGTGCTTAGAATAACCAATCTATATTATTCTAAATGACCTAATTGATGATGAGATGGTAATGTAGACTATAATTTAAGATGCTTAGAATAACCAATCTATATTATTGTAATATGGTGCATACCTCTCCGAAAGGATCAGAGTTGGTTATTGTTGTAGCAGATCCTTGATCAATCGTGCCAAAAAATATTGCAAAGCTACATACAAAATATCACTATTAAAGACACTTGCTATAGACATCCAAATTTGGACACTTAATTTATCCAAATTTATCACTTTTCATCTAAACATCCTCCTATCCCAGTTAATTAAGTAATATTTCTATTATTTAATTAATATCTTTAATTTTGCCAAATCCCTAAAGTATTTAATTAATAATTAAATACCTTGCCCTCCTTAATCCTCTTTTCATCAAATAAATTAAATAAATATTACATTTATTTAATTCCTCACATGTCCTTTTCATCTAATCCTAATCCATTTCCTAATCTCTTCATTAAGGATGTGCACATGCCTAATCCTTGATTGGAATCGTACTTTTATCACTAATCCTTGATTAGGATGTGCATGCCTAATCCTTGATTAGGACCGTACATCCTCCAACTTTTGCAAATTGACCTTTAATCCTAATTAACCCATAATTATCCTCTAATTACTGATTAGTCAAACCTAATTAGTACCTTGGTCAACTCTTCCCCCCCAAGGAATTTTTAATTCTTTTTTATTTATCCTAGATTCCCCTCTTTTATATGTGAATTTTTAATTCACATCCTATCCTTCCAAGACTTCTAGAACCTTGGACTTATCACAATCTCCATATGTGACCAAGTCCCACCTTTTTGGAACCCACCTTTTATCCTTTAGATTCTCCTAAGAATGTGAATTAATTCACATTTATGTTTTCAACCACCTTTCCTTTTCCCATGTAGATTTTTGAGGAATTCTAAAATTCTTCAAATGTCCATTTCACTCCCATTTGGGGACAAGAAATCCCTTTTTGTGGAAATCTTCTCCGTCCCCAAGGTGTTTGTCCTTCCTCCACCTCATGTACCTTTTTGACACCTCACTTACACCTCATCTTCTCTTGGCCACTTCACCATCCACATGTCAAGATGTGAGGGCTTGTGGGTTCTCAACCCACCATAGCCCTTCATCTTGGCCTTGTTGGATGCATCTCAACCGTTGAATTCTCTAGAGAATTCAAATTCTTTTATAAATACCCCCTCCTCAAGGGAATTTTAAAAAACACTTAGCCATTTGATAACTACATGCTGCCAATTTGTATTCTCAATCAATTACCATCACCTAGCTATCCATTCTAATCATCTTGCACATACAATCTTGCATTTAGTCACTCAAGAAACCATCTAAGGAGCACACAAAATCATCCCAAGCAAAGGCCAATCAAGGAGACATCAATAGCAAGGAAGGTGAAATCGTTTATATCCTATTTTATCCATTTTCCTTCTTGTTTTATCACTCTTTTGGCTAATCTTGAAGTGTCCTTAGTCTTTTATCACTTGCATTTTTAAGTTGTTTTGCATGTTAGAATATGATAAAATTCTTAGGATCACATTTCTGGCATGCCCGGTGGGACCCACAAATGGGTTCTTGCATTTAACCTTCATTTTTGTTAAGAATTTTGTAGGAAAAGGTCACAAAAAGGCGGCAGTGCCCTCTGCTTTACCGCAAAAAAGTGGCAACACCCCCATTTTGCTGCAGAAATGCGGCAGCGCCCTCTACTTTACTGCAGAAAGGCAACAACGCCCTCTTGTCCACTGCAGAAAGGTGAGAGAGCCCTACATCTGAAAGTTTTATTTTCTTCTAACAAATTTGCTGCAATTAGGGATATATTTAGAAGGTTTTTCTAACACTTTTGTTGCAGTGGGGGGCACAACTTTCCTTTTTTCCTTAAAAATATGATAAAGTTTGTTGCAGAAAGGCGGAAGCGCCCTCTTGTCCACTGTAGAAAGGCGGCAGTGCCCTCTGCCTTACCGCAGAAAGGCGGCAGCGCCCTCTT
>VDFB02200308.1:0-14419 GCA_007258455.2 Sequoia sempervirens
CTTTTAACCATTTTATTTTGTAAAGAAATAAGATAAAAATAAATATGATTAAAATGATGATAAAGAATATTTGGAGTAACATGGTTGTGATAAAGATACATAATCATCTTATGTGTAGAGGAAAGGAGGGTATCAATTATATTTTGCATGGTTCTAGTGTGATGCAAGTTATTGGGCATACCAAAGGAGTATAATATTGGGCATGATAAAGGTGAGATAAAGGAGGTAGAGATAATCCATAAGTAGAGGATATCAAAGGGAGAGGTTGTATGAGCTATGATAAGGGACAACGAATAGATCTTAAGGTGTAAATTGAAACAAAGGAAACATGCATGTTCTTGGAGGAGGAACATAAATGAAAACATATTCCTTAATAGAATTTAGGTGAGAGGTAGAGGCCATACAAGAAGGATCAATGTAACAAGGACTATGGAAATAATGAGAATCATAAGAAATATTATGAGGGAGAATATATATTTAGAATTATCATTAAAGAGAAGAGTGAAAATGAAAGATGAGGTAGGATATTAGATGTAGTGGTGACAATGAGCATAACTTCCTAGGCTTAGGATAGTGGATCGTTAGAAGGATTGGATGGAACAATAGATAGATTAAAAGGATGAATGATTGAAGAGGAATGGATAGAATTAGATACTTACAAATAATTTTTAAAATGACGAGGATGAGATAGAGTGTTAGCATGGATAATGTGGTGAGTGCACTATAAGATGTACAGTCATAAGGAATGAGATAAAATCATATAGTTCAAGGCATTAACAAAAAGATAAATTTTTATTTCATTGTCTTGATATCTAAACTTATTTGAAATGGGTTACATATATTAGATTATATTTTTATGATTTGCAGATTCAATATATTGTTAATATGCATCATTGTCACAATTCTTATGGAAATAAGATAAAATATTGGCTCTTCACTAGTGCAGATGGGAGAAAGATTTGACATAGTAGGGTTGAAGAAAAGGATGCAATAGTGAGAGAGAACTACAATGGGAAAGATTGTAACTATAGTGGTAACTAAAATGGGATAGATTGTAACTAATGAAGAGACCAAATTTCAAAATGACAATTTTGAGAAATGGGTGAAGGGGTGTTCTAAAGATAGAAAAGGAAATAATATGTAGTGGGAAAGGATCTCCTATATTTTATTTATTAAATAAGTGTTTTGTATAATATTTTTTTGTCATATATGAAAAAAGATAAAATTTGTGTTTTAGATAACTAATTTTTTTAATTTTTTTAAAATGAGGAAGTGAAAGAGAATCAATTTTAGTAAATGAATGAATAAATTTAACCCAATTCTAAGTGCTAAATTGTTATAATTTATTTCTATTTTTCACCATACAAGAAAATATTTGAACTTAAAAATATATAATATTTCAAATCTCATCCAATATAATATAGAACTAGGAATAGAATATTTAAATATCGAAGTTACAAATAATTTTCATGAGATTATTGTTGCTCATTAGACAATCATATCCCATGTGATTATGTTTTTTAGATTTGAATCCATAGAAATATTTCATGAGATTATCATCTTATTTTTCTATATCTGTATATGTTTTTCATGATAGTACTAAGATATCTATAGTAGAACATTTGAGGAAAGGAAAATTTAGATTCTAGCATTTAAAAAATACCTTAATCAATCCCTTAGTTGATATTTTTACAACCTTAATAGTAGCACATAAATTTTTGAAGTTTGTGATTTCTTAATTAAGGGAATCTCTACATTAATGTGGTCTGTGCAAGTGCATGGAGGATAAGTAGGAGATATAAATGTGATGAAAATACGGAAAATAATATGGAAAATGTGAAAAGATAGGAAGAGGACAGAGAAAGATATAATTTAATGGGATAAAAACCTTATGGATCCAATAAACTTATAAATGTCTAGCTCTTGTTAGATTGTATCCAAAGCGATTGTTTTGAAGGAGAAGAGATTACAAAATAAGTTAAGAGTAGCCAAACCAAGCACCACCAAAACATAAAGAGAGGGCACAAGAATTTGTTAAGGAAAAACAAGAAAAAAACTAATGTGTATGAATGGAGGCAAAATGCCTAAAGAATAATACAAGAGAGCCGACCTTAGCTTGCTTGCGTAGTCTTGAAGAATGAGAGGAGAGGCACCTCAATAAGTAGAGGTGAGAAGAAAGAGTTAGAATGTAACTCCCAACTCAATGAATGCCACCATTCATCTATGTGTGTGCAAAGTGTCACCTCTTAAGGAGGTGGTTACAAATATTCCTTAATAAAGGAATTAAAAAATAAGTTATCCTCACACATGTGTGAGATGACAAAAAGAAAAAAGACTTGTAGGGATTCCTTTGGAATATTCCTACAAGTTAATAAAAAATTACAATTAAAGAATAACCTTTACCAAGTAAAGATTAATCTTCTAACATCCCCCCTTAAGCTTTACTTGGGGAGGTTACATCAAACCCTTCAATGGGTTGTAATCCAAGATTTTTACAATGGAAGAGAAATTTATCTTTACAAAGAGCTTTGGTGAGAATATTTGCAACTTGATCTTCACCTTTACAATACAAAAGAGAAATTTGCTTGTCTTCAATTTGCTCTCTAATGAAATGATGTTGAAGAGCAATGTGCTTGGTCCTTGCATGAAAAATTGGATTCTTTGCCAAAGAAATAGCACTTTGATTATCACAATATAAAGGAGTAGGATCCTTTGGAGGTAGACCCAAGTCTTCAAGTAATCTTCTTAACCATAATGCTTCTTTAGATGCATTTGTACAACCTTTATATTCAGCTTCTATAGAACAAAGAGAAGTAGATTGTTGTTTCTTACTATTCCATGAGATTGCACCTAATCCAACAAAGAAACAATAACCACAAGTGGATCTCCCATCATTGGGATCACCTCCTAAATCTGGATCAGTATAACCCTTTAAAGAAAAATCACAATTTGCATCATAAAAAAGACCAAGATTAAGAGTACCTTTAACATATCTTAAAATTCTTTTTTCAACTTTAAAATGAGTTTGTTGTGGTTTAGACATAAATCTAGAAACCAATCCAACACTATAAGAAATATCAGGTCTAGTAAGAGTTAGATAATTTAAACTTCCTACTAATTGCCTATATAAAGTAGGATCAACAAAAGGAGTTTCCATATCAACCATTAATTTAGTTCCGAATTCACAAGGAGTAGAAACACACTTTGCATCATTCATTTTAAATCTATCTAAGAGATCTTGAGCATATTTATGTTGAGAAATAAAAATACCTTTAGGTGTTTGCCAAATTTGCATACCCAAAAAATAATGTAATAGGCCTAAATCAGTCATTTGAAATTGTTGATTGAGTTGAGACTTGACATCACTAATCAAATTGTTAGAAATAGAAGTGATAATTATATCATCAACATATAAAATAATAATCACAATATCATCTTCACTATGCTTAATATATAAATTGGGATCATTTTTACTTCTAATGAAACCTTGAGATAAGAAGAAAGCATTGATCTTTGAATACCATTCTCTAGGAGATTGCTTTAAACCATATATTGATTTCTTCAATTTGCAAACAAGATTTTCATTACCTTCCTTAATGAAACCCAAAGGTTGAGACATATAAATTTCTTCATGTAAATCACCATTTAAAAATGCACTTTTAACATCCATTTGATGAATAGGCCAATGCATATGAGAAGCTAAAGCAAGAACTAATTTAATAGTGGGCATCTTAGCTACTGGAGAAAAAGTTTCATTATAATCTAAACCTTCAATTTGAGAAAAGCCCCTAGCAACTAATCTAGCTTTAAACTTGCTAACTTCATTGTTTGCATTAACCTTAGTTTTATACAACCATTTGCATGAAACAAGATTCTTACCTTGAGGTAATGGAACTAAATCCCAAGTATTATTAGCAATTAAAGTATCATATTCTTCTTGCATAGCCTTTAGCCAATGAGGTTGATCTTTAGCTTGTTCATAAGTTTGAGGATCATTTGAATTCATAATGTTAGACATCAAAGCATAATTACAATAATTTTCCTTTCTTCGTTTAGGTGGATTTTTAGCTAAATAATCCTCACTTTCTTGCAACAAATTTTTAAACCATTTTGGCATTCTTTTAGATGTAGGAGTATCATCACTAGAAGAAGAATCATGAGTAGATATTTCAACATTTTCATCATCACTATCACTATGAGTAAGAGATGCATTAGGAGGGTTAAGAGGAGTGTCAACTTGAGGATTATCCTCCACAACAATAACTTTATTTTGAGAAGAATCAATATTATGCACTTTAGAACAATCATGAACACCATTTTCAGCAATGCATACATCTCTAGCACCTTTAACTTTGTTAGTAAGAGGATTATAAACTCTATAAGCTTTAGAATGTTCATCATAACCAACAAAAATATGATAAGAAGATTTAGCATCTAATTTTTGCCTCTTTTGTTTAGGTTTGTGAACATAAGCAATGGAACTAAAAATCCTTAAATGCTTAAGATTGGGCTTCCTACCAGACCAAGCTTCTTCAGGAGTTATATCCTTTAAAGCTTTAGTAGGAGTCCTATTAATAATGTAAGTAGCACAAAACATAGCTTCTGCCCAAAATTTATAAGACATATTTTTAGCATGTAACATACATCTAGCCATTTCAACAATAGTTCTATGCTTCCTTTCCACTACACCGTTTTGTTGAGGTGTATAGGGAATAGTTAGCTCATGCTTAATACCAAATGATTTCAAATAACTATTAAAAGCATTATTCACATATTCTTTACCATTATCAGTTCTAAGAATTTTAAGTTTAAAACCAGATTGCCTTTCAACGAATTTATGAAATTCAGAAAATATATCAAGAACTTGATCCTTACTATGAAGAAAATAGATCCAAGCTCTTCTAGAAAAATCATCAACAAAAGTAAGTGCATACCTTGATCCTTGGATGGAGTTATTCTCCATGGGTCCCAAAAGGTCACTATGAACTAGGTGCAACTTATGAGTTGCCCTCCATGATTGACCATGTGAAAAGGGCTCCCTATGCATCTTACCACTCATGCATCCTGTGCATACAATTTTAGATGGAACAATACTAGGCAATCCATCTACCATATTAAGCTTTTGCATTAAAGAAATATTGTTAGCATTTATATGACCAAGTCTTTCATGCCAAACATTAAAATCAATGGTAAATATTAAAGAGCATCTAGATTGAGCAAACTCATAAAATTTGAACAAATTATCATTGTCTAATTTAGCATTAGCAATGACCTTGTTTTGTTTTGGATCAATAACATAGCACATATCTTTGTAAAATTCGATTTTATAATCTTGACAAAGCTTAGCAACTGAAAGCAAGTTAGTCTTTAATTCAGGAACATATAAAACATCATGCAATTTACCATTAGGAACATTCACATCTCCAATTGCTTCTACTTTACAAGTATATGATTATTAGCAAGTTGAAGAGGAACATTTGATATATCAGGTTGCATAGACTCAAAAACTTCTTTATGTGAAGTAACATGTTGAGATGCACCTGAATCAATAACCCATTCAAGAGGTTGAGAAACATTAGAACTACAAGTAAAAGCACGTCTAGATTGATTTGCATTATTTTGAAACTTATTATTATTAGGTTTATTTTGTTGTTGATTATTTTGCTTCATAGGCTTTTTCTCATTTTGCTTCTTAAAACAAGTATTTTGCCAATGACCATCCTTATTACAATAAGTGCAATGAGGTTTCTTAGAAGAGTTAAACTTTCTAAGATCATTGCCATTATTATAATGAGGTTTGGAATTATAACGTTGTTGTTTAGAATGAGGTTTAAAATTTTGCTTATGATTAGACAAGAAAGCATGTTCATTAGACTTAAGAGTACCAAACTGAATTAACTTAGCCTCTTCTTGTCTTAATAAATCATGAAAAATATCATAAGTTAATTGAGTAGCTAAAGAAGGAATAGCTAATTGAGCATGAATATTAGTAATGAATTGCTGAAATTGTCTAGGAAGACACTTTTTAAGAATAAGATGAATTAATCTAAGATTATCTAATTTAACTCCTAAACCATCCAATTGATTATTTAAAGCATCAAATTTCAATAAAAAAATATCCATAGATTTAAAATTAGAATACCTCAAATCTTCAAGTTGATCTTGAATTTGAATTTTTCTTGATTCATTTGTACTATCATAAATTGTTTTGAGTTCGTCCCATGCTTCATAGGCAGTTGTACATGTCCCAATGTGAACATAAAGTTCGGGTGACATGGAGATACCTATGAAACCAAGGGCTTCTTCATTTTTGAGATTCCATTTGTCAATTTCATCTTTGGATGCAGAAGAACCTGGTTTAGATTTAGGATCTGTAGCTACATCTAAAAGATGTTTAAACCGAAAAATAAAGCATATATGAGTTTTCCAAGAATGATAGTTAGAAGAATTCAACTTAATTTCAGGAATTAAAGTAGACATGATTGTAAAAAAAAATTCACAACTTTATGAGAAAAATAACTATTGTAAATATTTGCTCCCTCTTGATCAAATTAAATCTTAAAAAAACCTATTTAAATAAGTTACCTAAAAACAAAATAAACTCCTTATATTGAATATCTAAATTTTAAAATCATTTTAATATTCTTTTTAATTAATAAAAAATATATAAAATTTATAAATATAAAGAAATTAATAGATTTTTAAATAAAACAATTATTAAAAAACTATGAATGATTTATTTTTCTTAAAAAAGAGATTATATATTAAAAAAAACTTAAACTTTAAACTTTCATAAAAACACAAGTAAATTTAAAAAACTTAAACTCAACTTTATTTCTTTTAAAAGAAAATCTTTTATGCAAAAAAGTTTAATTTAGGAATCTTTATTTTAGTAACTTTTTTTTCTTAAAACAAAGTCGGTGGGGAAGCTTTAAGTAAAAGCTTTTGATTTTTTGCTTTTCAGGAAATGGGCGGGATAAATTTGAAAGAGGGGAAGAAAAGTTTGAAGATGCAAATTTTAATAATATTTATTTTTAAGGAACAAATACTATGATTCACACAGGGGATGGGAGATTGAAGGAAGGGCAATGCAGAGAGCAGGGCACACAAGGAGAAAAGAGTTGGGTGCTTACTGTGCAGAGGTCAGTGAAATCACCAGAGGAAGGCTGCAACAAAGGAAAGAAAGGCAATGGCCAAGGAATGAACCAAAGCCTCAAGAGAAGTTTTTTTGTATTATAATTATTTATAAAAAAACTTTGAATACTATTTTGAAATTAAATTCCTGTCAAAAAAGTCAAGGTTTAAGATTTTTTTAAGATTTAAGAATTAAAAATTCTAAAAAAGCCCAAAAACAATTTGATATTTTTTAAAGAAATTTCAACATGCAAATAATAACATGCAGATTTTTTCTATAGATTTTTTAAAGAAATTTCAATATGCAAATAATAACATGCAGATTTTTTTTCTACATATTTTTTAAAGAAATTTCAACATGCAAATAATAACATGCAGATTTTTTCTACAGATTTTTTTAAAAAGCAGATTAGTTTTTTTCTTTTTAAAAAGAGTTTTTTTTTTAAAAGCGTTTTGAACTAGGTTTAGATCCCTAAAAAAATTGATTTTTTTTGACAAAATGTAAAATAAAGTAATTTTTCTTTTTAGAGATTTAGCCTAATATTCCAAAATTGATTTTTTTACAAAATGTAAAATAAAGTAAATTTTCTTTTTAGAGATTTAGCCTAATATTCCAAAAAAATTATACAGAATTAATGAATTGTTTTTAATTTTTTTTGAAAAATTAACCCTTTTATTAGAGGGTTTTTAAATTTTTATGCAAAAAATAAAACATGCATGTAAAATATATTGCATAGATTTGAAATTTGAAAAACTTTGAAATTTTTATATAAGAAATCCTGCACAAGAGTTAGAAGACAAAAAACAACCAAGATTAGACACTTGCTCTTCTTCTCCTCCTTGAGAGTGTCTCCAATGGGGTGCTAAAAAATTTGGTAAACCTTCAACAATGTAGCTCAAAAGATATTAGTAATACCAAGCTCTGATACCATGAAAGGAAATAGAAAAGAGCAATGGAAAGTACTAATAAAGAGCAAACGTTTGAAGGAAAGAGATTACCAAATAGATTGAAGTAGCCAAACCAAGCACCACCAAAGCAAGAGAGACACAAGAATTTGTTAAGGGGAAAAAACAAGAAAAAACCCCAATATTATGAATGGAGACAAAATGCCTAAAGAATAATACAAAGAGAGAGAGCTTCAGCCTTAGCTTGCTTGCATGAGTCTTGAAGAATGAGAGGAGAAGCACCTCAATAAGTAGAGGTGAGAAGAAGGAGTTATAATGTAACTCCCAACTCAGTGAATGCCACCATTCATCTATGTGTGTGCAAAGTGTCACCTCTTAAGGAGGTGGTTACAAATATTCCTTAATAAAGGAATTAAAAAATAAGTTATCCTCACACATGTGTGAGATGACAAAAGACAAAATACTTGTAGGGATTCCTTTGGAATATTCCCACAAGTTAATAAAAAATTACAATTAAAGAATAACCTTTACCAAGTAAAGATTAATCTTCTAACCGCAGTCTAATTAATTCAATATTAAATTTAGATAAATAACATACAAACACTTTTTAAAAGATTCAATAACTTTACATTATATATGTAACATAGTTTTTAGAATAATAATGAGTGGGTTTTACAATG
Organism: Sequoia sempervirens; assembly: GCA_007258455.2. Classification (NCBI taxonomy): domain Eukaryota; kingdom Viridiplantae; phylum Streptophyta; class Pinopsida; order Cupressales; family Cupressaceae; genus Sequoia; species Sequoia sempervirens. The sequence goes on from VDFB02200308.1 coordinate 8,721, forward strand.
GTTCATTACTTTAGTTGTTAAATAGAAGTGGAGAAGTGAGGGAAAAGAAGAAGAATATATGTAAAATTTTAGAACTATGTTACACTTTTATAAAGGGAAATAGCCAACACACATACAATTATAGTGTAACTTAGATCAACTAAATGATATCTATGTTATAAATTTTAAGGTTATATGAATTATGAAATGTTGAAATCTTAATATAGTTTATCTTGATTTTTTAAATATTTTGAAAATTAGTTGGATACATTCATTTTATAAATTTAAGAGAAATATTTTAATTTTCATTATTTTTTTCAAAAGTGAGGCTAATTGTACATTGCGAAAGGTATACCAATTTTTTTTTTAAATTATTTAAATTTTTATCTTAAAAATCTAGTGAATGGAGAAAAACAAATTTTTGATGAACATTTATTTTTTAATATTTTAAAGTCAAATTTAGTCAAAATTTTACATTTTTGATGGGACATTAACTTTTCTATAAATTTTCAATAGATTAAAAGAAAAATGCATACCATCTTGAAGAGCATTTTCTTCTCTAACATAGTATATATTTTTAAAAAATTAAATATAATTTATTATTTTTGAAATTTCTAATTAGTGTCATGTTTGATTATGATAATCTCATTGCAATAATTTTTAAAAAAATCATAATTAAATTAATCAAAAAAAGTATTTTAGACTAGAGTTTTACAAAATAATATTTTTTATATTTTTCATGAAAGTAACCTTGTAAAAATTTGGAGCTATAACTTACAAAATTTTGGGTGAAATTGGTTTGATTGGAACTCTTTCACTTGAAAATGTTTTAGTGAAAACATTACATATAAATTCATCTTAGTGAATTTCAAAATTAAATTTTATAAATTTAATAGCTCTAAGAAAAAAGTTTTTGTCTAAATTGTTGAAGAAAAATATGACACAATTATAAGAAATTATCCATATTTTTTATTGCTTTATTATGGCATCCATATTTAGCCGATAGGCTATTATAGGTGGGAATTCCACTAGAAATGTCTTACTGTCTGATGCCGGAAAATATTTTAGGCCTCGTCCTGCTAGATTTGGGTGAAATCCCACCAGAATGGTTTTTGGTTTAAAAGTTTTTGGGATTAGGTTGTTTTGCTTTTGTGCCATTAATTAGGGATGGTCCAGTGGGAAATCAGCGTACCTTGATGATATCCTATGTGTCAGTACCAAACATGCTTCCCACAAAAAATATGGGCTAATAAGAGTAGTTGGAGCCGAATTAAGGAGGCATGGGCTGCGTAGACCAGGGACAAACTGGCAGTTCCATTTGCTACATTATGGGCCTACTATCATGGGCATTAATTGGGAGAGGATAGGAGAGTTGGCATAGGAATGGGTTGGACGGTGAGTGAAGGAATTTTCTACAACTCAGGAAGATAAAGGCATTCCGAGTACATTTAAAAATGTCTTTGGGAACATGAAAATTGACTTGAAGGTTTGGACATAGATCAATGCTAAGTGAATGGAATTGCAGATATTCACGAGTTCTTGGGATAGAGATAAAGATGGGGAGAAGAAATAAACAGGGGATGGTTGGGGGTGAGAACAAAAAAGGAAAAGAGAGCCTGTGAGAAAATAGAAGACGTAAGTGTAATGGCGTAAGAGGGAACTGGTCGTTCAAGGAAACCCATGGGAGAGATAGATAGAAAGAAATGTAGAGCATAGGAAGGTCAGAGGGATGCTTGGGGGTTGTACAGAGGCGGTTAGAAAAGGAGAGGCGTCGCAAAAGGCAAAATAGAAAAGAAAAGAATGCGAGGAGGAGGTGGATGAGAACGGAATGGGGTCTTTGATTTCGCGGCGAATTAGGAGGTCTTAACCAGTAAAAGTTCTTAGTAGTCGAAATTATCAAGGTTAGGCGCATCTCGGAGTGGTTCTAAGTAGATAGTGGTATAGTTCAATAGAAAGTGGTCTGCTCTTTAGCTATTTCTACTCTCCTCTTGATATTAGTCAATTCATTTTACCCCAGATGTTTTAGGAAAATGCACCCCTTGTTGGTCATCTTTTGTTGAATTTGTAACTGTTGTAGTGGTTTGGTGGGGGCTTTCCCATTTTTTCCATAGGGTTTTTGTTTATTTGTGGGGTGTGTTGCTGGGAGAAAAAGGAGAGAATTTTTAGGGAATAGTTTTTGGGGGTTTTTTTTAAAGAGTTTTTGGGAGATTGGAGAGATCTGGAAATAATCCTGGTTTAATATAAACTGAGATAGAGTAGACAGTTTGTAAACTTTCTTTTTTTGATATAAGTGTAATATGATTTGTGTTGCGTGGAAGTATTATTTTTAGTTGTAGCTTTACATTATGTTAGGTTCATTTATTAACTTGGAGAGCATTTTAATGAGTGTTGTAGATCCTCTTACACATTATTTATTTTAGTGTTTGTTGAGTGTGTTTGATATAGATCTTAGAGAAGAGTCATGAATGACAAGAACAAAATATTTTTCTTAGTGATAAAATGGTAGATTAGACAAATTTGCATCAGTTTTTGGATCAGGGCATCCTAAGTTTGCTATCAATGCTAAGTGACTGATAGAATGGCATCCCTTAACTATTATTTATGTTTGCAGATATTCACGAGTTCTTGGGATAGAGATAAAGATGGGGAGAAGAAAGAAACAGGGGATGGTGGGGAGTGAGAATAGAAAAGGCAGAGAGAGCTTGTGAGAAATTAGAAGGCGTAGGTGTGTGTGTAAGAAGGGCATAACAGATTTCAAAACCCTCTCCATGGGAGGAAATGAATGAAGAAATGCAGAGAACACAGGAAAATAAAATGCAGAGGGATGCAGGTTGCAAGGGCATTTGAGAAAGAGGAGAGGCCGATGTTGAAGGAAAAATGAAAATGTGAGAGGAATATAGAGGATGCATTTGAAAGGGGGACGAAATCTCTACAGAAAACATGTTCTCATGGATTGCGAATATTGCAGGATATGCACAAAATGGATTTGATAAAAAGACTTTAGAGTATTTCAAGTAAAAACAATTGGTGGGTGTGCTACCAGATTCTACTACATTTGCACACCACATCACCGGTTGCACCAATGTGAGAGTTTCTACATGTTACAGAGTACCATCAAAGCATACGAGATAGACAAATTTCAAAGAGGATAGAGAAATGTTAGGGAGTTACGTATGATGCCATAGTCGCAAATTCCTTCAAAGATGCATATGAGGCGTATTCTGATATTTTGAGAAGAAATGGGAGAGAAAGGGGTGTAGGAAGGAGTGGGAGTGAAATGAGAGTCCACCGTGTTGTTGTTCTTCTCATCTGAGCCAAAAAGAGAGCTTTGGAATATATGTAAGGATTCCCATCAAAGCACAATAGATAGAATATTTAACTTCAAATTTGGTATTAAATCTATCGGCTCTGGGATATTTGAAGCAAGAAACGATGGTTGGTCGACCTGCATGTGCCCGCAGCCCTTTAGGCTGAGGCTGCATGCTATGCCTGATGCATGCATGTGCATGATATCTACTGGATCAGTTGCCTGGTGGTTTGTGCTACTTGAGAAGGGGTCTTTTTTTTGGCATTGAGGGGGGTAGTCTTCTCTTTTTTCCACATTTTTGGTCTTTCTTTGTTCTGGGTATCTGTTAAGTGCTTATTTTTCTTCTCCGATCTTCTTAGGAGTGGTGATTCGGGCTTGGTGTGGCTTGTAGATGTGCGCTAGAGTGTCTCTTTGATCGGGCAATTTCTTGGCCATGTGAGGGGACTATTGTTTTGGTGTGCTTGGGCCTATCTTTGCCTATCTATTTTGGTTCCCTATCTCCTTTTTCCGTTCTTAATCTACAACCATATATTCTTCAAACCAATATGTATAGTGGAGGAAAAGGAGACAGGGAACAACACATTTACCTCTGGTTTGATCCCACCAAAGATTTCCATGCTTACTTTGTTCTTTGGAACATGCATCAAATTGTGTAAGTTTAATTTCTTTGATTGATCAAACACCACCTTTACTACTTCAAATCAATAGACCTTTTGTTAAACTATTTGAATATGCATCGTATTCATTCTGGCTAAAACATCAATGTTTTTGAATTCAGGTTCTTTGTAGATGACGTTCCAATAAAAGTATTCAAGAACAATCATGACTTGGGGGTAAGGCATCCATTCGATCAGCCCATGAAGATCTACTCAAGCCTATGGAATGCAGATGACTGGGCCACAAGAGGGGGACTTGAGAAGACAGACTGGAGCAAACACCATTTGTTGCAGCATACAAGGGATTCCACATTGATGGGTGTGAAGCATCTACAACTCATTCATAGTGTCCAACAATGGGCAAGAGACGATGTGATAAGAAGGAATTAGATGATTTAGATGGATTGTAGTGGAGAAGGCTGAGCTAGGAAGAATGGCAGAGCAAGAATAAATGAAAAGGCTGAGCGTTCCTTGAAGGCATTGCACCTAAATTTTTATCACTATTTTTATTTAATCTGCTTTCCTTGTTTCACTCTGAATAATTTTTTCTTTGCTGCCATGAAACCCTCATGTATTGTCTCTAAATGCAAGCAGTTGATTCCACCTTGGTATTTGTTTATTTGTACATTTGCAATTTTTTGCTCTCTTATGTATTTTTTCTCTACAACTCCATAGAGGGCAAATGACAAATTAGAGGCATTGAAAACATTTATATCTGTTTGGAGATCTGTACATATAGAATTTAGATATGCTTGATATTGGATTTAGTTGCCTTTAGTTTCTTTGCATGTAGAAGAGGGTTTTTTTTTCTCTCTTAGTTTTTTTTACCTCTGCATGTTCAAGATAGCCATTAAAGCTGCTATTTTATTTTGACAGTGCTCAAAAAATGAAATGTTGTTTATTTCAATAGTTATATATATTTTTGTTTAATTTATAGTGAAGAGGGGGGGCAGGGATAGGGGATTTTATGAACCAACCATGGTCTCCATTATATATTTACAATTATTTTTGTGATATAGACAAATACTGCTCCAAAACTATTTTATTTTTTTTTCCCTTTATCCAAAATCAAAATATAGAAATTTGACTTCTTTATTTTATTTTCTTATTTTGTAAGTATATATATATATGCATGTATTTTTTTAGTAGCATATCTAAAACAAATGAGATGGGGCCGATTGTTACAGCATATTATATAATATATGTGTTTTATTCTACTTTTTTTTTCTTGTGTTAAGATTTGAAAGACAGATTTATAAGGGTTGAAGTTGCTCTTGCGTAAGTTGTATTTGTTTTTAGACCTCTGTGCTACATATCTCTTATTTTGGGGTGCCAAGTATATAATGGATTCATTTATCTTTTTATTGTTGTGCAGCTTAATACCCATGCTTATCACCATTTTTACTTATAAAATATATCTTTAATATATGCAAAATCTTGAGGTAAGTTACCGGCCATGGTTTTTGTGTTTTTCTTTTGTAGTTTCTCGAATCTGTAGGTGGCTATATAATTTTTCTACTATGTTTTACTTCATTCTAAAACAAATATGTTAAATGAAAGCTTGGTTTTGTGGCTTCGTGAATGGGTTTTGTGTATGACTTGCAATGGTTGCCTGTAAAACCCTCAATCCTGTGAATTGTTCTTTCTTGTGCAATCTTCCCTTGCTTTCTGAATAATTCAATTACTAATTATTTTACCGTTAGGTGAATTAACTTTGAGGTTATCAATAAGGTTCCATAATTTCATTTCTTTATTTT
>VDFB02200309.1:0-30706 GCA_007258455.2 Sequoia sempervirens
GGCTGGGGGTAGAGGTTTGAGGGTTGAGAGTAGATGGTTGTTGAAAGTGCGTGAGACTTACCAGGAGACAATACTTGGCACAATAAAGACTAGAGAAGACCTAGATGGTTCCCTGGATTGATTGGTAAGTATGCACATTGAATTTGTAAAGTCATGTTATTGATCATTTCTTTATTTCAAGCATTTAAGTTTGATTGTAAAGGGTTTTCAAAATTGCATTAATGTAGATATGCAAAATGATGGTTATATGTTGCTCTCTATTTGGTGCAGGGGAACCAAGCTTCGGTGGATGTCATTAGGGTGATGAAGTCTTGTTTTTGCTTCGATGAGGTCATATAGACCATTTATTGAGGTAATAAGTCTATTTTAGTGGTTATTAGTGAGTTAGAAGGTTTTAGTTGCAAATTTTCTAAATTAGTGTAAAGTTTCATTTTTCAAATTTTGAAGTGCAAGAAATGCATAGAGGGGAAGTTGAATGGTCAGGGAAGGCCAAAGTTCACTTGTGGTGTTGGTTTTCAATAAATTATTGATTAAGGGATTTGAATATATGTATGTGAATCTCGAATGAAGGAGTGTGTGGAGAAGAGTGGAAGATTTTGTACAAGCATTGTGTTGATGTTATCATGCAGCGTCGGGTGTCTATTCCGGTTGATCTCCTTTACAATGTTGAATAAATTAAATAATAGTTGTTGGCTATTTAATTTATAGAGATAGCGATTTATTATGAAGAGGCATGCCTCTTGTATTAAATGATAATTAATAATGGAGGCTTGAATGTCATGAAGAGGCACGATCTTGGTGAGGCTTACATCATGCATATTGGACGCAATTTTTGAAGGGAAACATTTCGTTATTGTGCATGCAATTTAATGAAGGGACACATTCTTCTATGAAGGGCAACATGATGATTTGAAGGGTCACGTCCTCCACTCTATCTTGTATATATGTTCGATGGTGTTTCATTGTTTGATTTTTATTCATATCCATTCATCATTCATCACAAGTTTGAGTTTCATAAGTGCAAGTTTGTCTCAAGTGCAGATTGATATCTTTGTAGAAGGCTAAGATTATTATCAATAGATTGCATCACCTTGTTACTGTATTTGCATAAGATTGTGGTGCTTCTTGATGGCCTTCTTATTGGACCTTTGTAAAGGAGATGTTTCTTGTGACATTCAATATATAAGTGATATATTGTTGCTGGGTTTTTCTCCCTCAAGTGGAGGGTTTTCCCAAGGTATCTATTGTGTCATTGTGTTGATTTTTTGAATTAATTTTTTTTTTTTACATCTAATCATAAAAATAACATGGTATCAAAGTGGTTTTGAAGAATATCTTGATTAGATTTAGTCTAGCAGTGATACTCTTTATTCTCTTTCTCATCTTTGATCACATCTATCTCCTCAACAAGATGGTGAACATACTCAAGATCGAGGACAAAATTGAGGGAGCAACTAATTTCACATCTTGGAGATTCAGAGTTATGCTCTCCTTGGAGGAAAATGAATTATCTAAGTTCATGGAGAGAAAATTCCCCAAGCCTATTGATGAGGAAGAGAAGGTTCAATGGAAGAAGAAAGATACTATGGCGAAGAAGATGTTAATTGATTCTATGAAGGATCATATTGTTCCAATCATCTCTAAGTTGAAAACAACAAGAGATATGCTTAAGACATTTGAGGAAATGTATGAGATCAACAACATAATATGTGCACTTGCATTAAAGCAACAACTTCATCATGTTAAGATGGAAAAAGGAGAATCTATCATCTCTTACTTCATGAAAATTTCTGAATTGAGAGATCAACTCTCTACTATTGGTCATATTGTTGATGACAAGGACTTGACCATGTTGGATCTTAATGGTCTTCCTTCATCTTGGGAGTCTTACATTGAAGGAATCAACGCGAGATCAAAACTTCCCAAGTTTGATCATTGGAGGGCGGATTGTATTCAAGAAGAGTCTAGATTTGCTGCAAGAGGTGTTGGTCAAAGCTCTACTAATGAAGACATTCATGTTCTTGCCACTCAATCCTCAAAGAAGAAAGGGAAAGATGGAAAGAAAGGATATTTCAAGAGGAATAGAGATAAGGGATCTGATGGTACTCCTACATTCAAGAAGAAGAAGGATCTATCTCATGTTCAATGTTTTAGATGTGACAAGTATGATCACTACACAAAGGATTTCCCAACTAGGCCTAAGCAACAGGCTTCCATTGTTGATGTTGATGAGATCTCTCCACAGAAGGATTCAAGTGAATTTCTATTCTATTCTTCCTTGTCAAGCAATGTGCTTACCGACACCAACACTTGGTTGATTGATAGTGGTGCCTTTTGCCACATTACCGGATTTAGAGAGCATTTAACTAATTTGGTGGAGAGAGATTCTAGTGAACAAGTCATTATTGGAGATGATGCTAGCTATTTTGTGAAAGGAGTTGGGACCTCCTCTTTTCACTTGGATTCCAGCATTTCCTTGCAATTGAGTGATGTGCTATTTGCTCTGGGAATCAAGTGAAACCTTTTCTCGATTTCAGCCTTGGAGGACAAGGGGTACCAAGTTGCATTTTCAGAAGGAAAAGTTCTTGCATGGATGAAGAACTCTAATATCAAGACTACTCAGGTGATTGGAGTTCGACATGAGAGCCTCTACAGACTTTGCACTCATCCACTTCAGGAATTGGTGCATGATTCATCAATTTCATGTGAACTATGGCATAGAAGATTGGCTCACCTTCACTTTCGAGCACTTCCTACCATGGAGAAGATGGTTTCAGGCCTTCTGAAACTCAACCAAGAGTGTGAAGGTACTTGTAGAGGCTGCACATTGGGTAAGAATACAAAAGGTTCATTCCATAGTAGTGAAAGTAGATCCAAATGTATTCTAGATCTTATTCATTCTAATTTATGTGGTCCAATGTTTGTTGCTTCTTTGAGTGGTTTCTTGTATTACATTGTTTTTATTGATGACTACTCTAGAAAGACTTGGATTTATTTCTTGAAATCTAAAGAATCTGAGGAGGTATTAGAGAGAGAATTCAAAGCTTAGGTAGAGAACTTATCCAGGAAGAGGATCAAAGTTCTGAGATCCGATAACTTAGGAGAGTACATGTTCGACAGCTTCCATAACTTTTGCATTGAAGCAAGGATTAAGAGGGAGTTTTGTGTCCCTTATAATCCTCAACAGAACTGTGTTGCTAAAAGGAAGAACAAATCTATTATGGAAGCAACCAAAGCCATGATTCATGACCAAGATCTGCAAACCTTCCTTTGGGCTAAAGCATCTAGAACAGTTGTTTATGTTTAGAATAGAATCCCTCACCACATTTTGGAGAACATGACTCCCGAAGAAGCATTCATAGGGGTGAAGCCAGAAGTAAGTCATTTGAGGATATTTGGTTGTCTTGTATATGTTCATGTACCTAAGGATAAAAGGACCAAGTTGGAACCTTTTGGCAAGAAGGGGATATTTTTAAGTTACAGTGAGACATCAAAAGCCTACAAAATCTACATTCCAAGTTAGAATTTGATTGAAATTAGTAGATATGCCAAATTTGAAGAGGATGTTGCATTCAGAAGAGCCAAGGGCACTCACATGGAGATAGATAATGAAGAGTCTCCTCAGGATATGGAAGTTGACCATGCTCCTGAGATTCAGAGGGAGGCTCTAGAACCTAAAGAAGATGATGATCCAGTCAAGCCCTTGGAACCTATTGATGGGCCTACATATATTCTGATTGGAAGAAAAAGACCTCTTTGGACCAGAAAAACAATGTAGGAGGCAGAAAGGTTTGCAGCCTTGAGAGGAACTTTCAAAGAAAGTAAGAGACCTCATAAGTTTTCTAGTTATGTTGCCTTGATGAGTCAAATAATTGAATCTAAGCCTTCCAGTGTTGAGGAAGCTTATAGTCAATAGGTTTGGAGAGATGTTATGTCTGAAGAGTTTCAGTCCATTCTCAAGAATGATGTTTGGGACATCATACCTAGACTTGAAGGAAAATCTGTGGTATCTTCTAAATGGTTCTTCAAGATCAAGCATGCGGCTGATGGGGGCATTGAGAAATACAAGGCAAGGTTTGTGGCTAGAGGATTCTCATAGAAAGAGGGAGTTGACTATGAGGAAACCTTTTCTCCAGTTGCTCGTTATACTTCTATTAGGATCATCATTACTATTGCAGCATCTAAAGGATGGAAGATGCACTAGATGGATGTGAAGAAAACTTTTTTGAATGGTGTAATCGAGGAAGAGGTGTATGTTGAGAAACCTGATGGCTTTGAGGTGCATGGGAAGGAGTCTCGTATTTGCAAGCTAAAGAAGGCTTTGTACGGCCTTAAGCAGGCTCCTCGTGCTTGGTACAAAAGGATTAATCATTACTTGTTAAGCTTGGGCTTCTCCAAGAATGATGTTGATTCAAACCTATACTTTAAGGTAATTGATGGAAAATAATTGATCTTGGTTTTTTATGTTGATGATTTGATTCTTACTGGAGAAGAACACCTCATTATCAAATGCAAGAAGGAGTTAGCTTCTGAATTTGAAATGAAGGATCTTGGTCTCATGCATTACTTCCTTGGCTTAGAAGTATGGAAAAAGCCAAATGAGATGATTCTAAGTTAAGGGAAGCATACTATTGACATTCTGAAGAGATTTGGTATGATGGATTGCAAATCCATGTCTACACCTATGGATACCAACTTGCATAAATTGAAAGAGGTTGCAGCTAGTTCAGATCTGGTGGATCCCATGATGTACATGCAATTGATTGGATCCTTGATTTATCTAGTCAATACTAGATTGGATATTTTCTATGAAGTGAGTGCACTTAGTTAGTTCATGTGTGAACCAAGGAAAATATATCTAGTTGCAACAAAACATATCTTGAGATACTTGTGTGGCACAATTGGATATGGGTTGAGATATTCTTCAGGTGTGGATTTGAAGTTGCATGGTTATACTGATTCTTATTGGGAAAGGCGTGTTATTGATCGGAAGAGCACCTTTGGATGTTGCTTCAGTTTGGGGTCTACGATGACATCCTGGTGTAGCAGGAAGTAGTCTTCTATGGCACTGAGTACAACAGAGGTCGAGTATATTGTGGCTTTTGTGGCAGCTTGAGAAGCAGTGTGGCTTTGAAAGCTCCTTGCAGGATTGTTTGGACAATCAATGGAGCCTACTGTCATTCATTATGATAATCAAAGCTATGTGAAGCTTTCCATCAACCCTATGTTTCATGACAAAACAAAACATGTTGAGATCAAATACCACTATATCTGAGATATGGTATTGAGGAAAGTGATCCAGTTGAAGTATATCAACACTGATGAGCAGATGACAAACATTCTCACCAAGCCTCTCTCCAAGATCAAGTTTGTGTACTTTTGATACAATCTTGGTATGGTGGAGAATGAATCCCTAGCTGAGAAGGAGTCTCAGTATCAGTGATCTTCCTTAATGCATTTCTCTTTGAGAGATATTTGAGGTGCAAGCCCTTGTTAATGCATTTCTCCTTGAGAGAGATTTGAGGTGAAAGCCCCTTGTTTCCACCCTCTGGGAGAGCCATGGTGGATGTCATGTGTTTGACTCCATGAAAACATCACATGAAAGCGCTTGTGATGATTTTCTTGTACTTGTGTTTTCACCCTCTGGGAGAGCCATGGTGAATGTCATGATAAGGTGAAAACATCACGTTGAGTGATGAGCACTTGAACATACCATACATGGGTGTAGCCATGATGGTTGATAGCATGATGAGGTGATATATTTCCTTTCCACATATGGGAGTAGCCATTGTGGTTGACATCATGATGAGGTGATATGTCTTATGCAGCTGGAAGTATCCTCTCTAGCTGAGAGGGAGTGTTGATGTTATCATGCAGCGTCAGGTGTCTATTCCAGCCGATCTCCTTTAAAATGTTGAATAAATTAAATAATAGCCATTGGCTATTTAATTTATAAAGATAGTGATTTATTATGAAGAGGCACTCCTCTTGTATTAAAAGATAATTAATAATGGAGGCTCAAATTTCATGAAGAGGCACGATCTTGGTGAGGTCGACATCATGCATATTGGACGCAATTTTTGAAGGGACACATTCCTTTATTGTGGATGCAATTTAATGAAGGGAAAAATTATTCTATGAAGGAAAACATGATGCTTTGAAGGGTCACGTACTCCACTCCATCTTGTATATATGATCGATGGTGTTTCATTGTTTGATTTTTATTCATATCCATTCATCATTCATCACAAGTTCGAGTTTCATAAGTGTGATATTGTCTCAAGTGTAGATCAATATCTTTGTAGAAGGCTAAGATTATTATCAACAGATTGCATCACCTTTTTACTGTATTTGCATTAGATCGTGGTGCTTCTTATTGGCCTTCTTATAAACCCTTTGTAAAGGAGATATTTCTAGTGACATTCAAGATATAAGTGATATATTGTTGCTGGTTTTTTCTCCCTCAAGTGGAGGGTTTTCCCAGGGTATCTATTGTGTCATTGTGTTGATTTTTTGAATTAATTTCTATTCTTTAGATCTAATCATAAAACTAACACATTGATCAATGAAGCTCTATTTTCTTTGTAATAAATCTGAGTTTATTTCTCTCTTTTTTAGTGTTGTAGTAATCAATTGCATGAGCCCATGTTGAAGGGAATTGAATAAAAGTGTTTTCATTTGGGTAGAGGGATGTGTTAGCCACATTTTTTTTTGTGGCATTGAAATCCATCTTGTTTTGAGCTATTAGGGTGGATTTTAGTCTCTAAAAGCTCAATTTTCCATTAAAAAATGCACTTCTCTCAACTAGGGCTTCATGCCTAAACATACACATGACCTCCCTAGTCCTTGCAAAAATTCAAACACATCAAATCCCACCAGATCTCACTAAAACCAACTGGTTCTAGCTTTCTTCAAAAGAAATTCTTCAATCTGCTACTTCAACCCATGCCTTTTAGGCCTGAATTCATGCATTATATACTTGCTTGTCATTTGAATTGTCATTAATGAAATTATATATTAACTTATATGTTTATCTTATTTTCCTCTTGTAGGAGTAGGTGTTGGAACACTTGAAGGAGTAGGTGTTGAAACACCTCAGGGAGGAGGTGTCGAAACACCTGAAGGAGATAAAGAAAAAGAGATGCCTAAAGAGGTATGTGTTTATTTTATTTTGTGTTTGGTAAATATGTTCTTATTACCGCAAATTGTATGCTAACTTGTATCAATTTGATGTTTTTGTTCACATATATAGATTGAAATTGCAAAAGTTGGTATGATTGGTTCTTTGAGAGGGTCATATTCTATGACTCATGACGATTTGAAATGACGTATATACGAGGTAATCAAGATTTCAATTTTAGAGTTCAATTATAATTCAATGTATATTGATTTTGATGTTAATTATTTGATTTTAAATTATATAATATAACTAATCTCAATTGTGGTTTGAATTTTTCTTATGTAGTTACCTTTAGAGCCAAAGAGTGCTTCAAAGAGGCTCCATTTTGATGATCTGCGAGTAGTTTAGGATGAGATAGACATTTTGGCATGTATATTTTGAATAGATATCAAGATGGCATATGCCACATTTTGTAAGAAATTGTTTGAGTTGGCGTTGATGCCATTTTTGTATATGCACATACACTTGATTATTAGATAATTTGATATATAGAAGTTGAGAATCAAAATAATTTGTTCGTCATGTGCATGCTTAAACTATTCAAAAATTTAATCTTGAGCAATGGTTAAATATCAATTTACAATAGCATAAAAAATAATGGTTATATTATATAGTTGACAATCAAAAATAATGAATAATGGTTAAATTATATCACATATTGCTTAGCTATATTATGGTTAAATTATATAGTTTAAACAACTTTGAAGACAAGAAAAATGGTGAAGTTTAAAATTTTAACTTTAAAGTTTAAATACAAAAATGTCATTGTCTCACACTACATATTTCATATTGCATTATCATTACATATTGAAATTCAAAAAATATCATAGTTTTATGTTGATAAAAATGCCAAAGTGATGCAGAGCAGGGTATCAAACTCTCAACAAACCACCTACCCTTTAATCTTCCTTCCAAACACAAAACACCATTGTAAAATCATGACCAGGGTACATAAGCACTAAATCAATAATCATTTTCCAATGAAACACTCGCCAACACTCCAAAACTAAAAACCCTCACTTTTGACAACTTTCAAAGGGGGTTTATTGAAAACCTCACCTCCAAACCTCTCCTCACTATTTCAATGCCTCCAACACCTTAAAATATGTCTTCCTTTTCTTAATGAACTCTTACAAAGTGCTGCCCCAAGTGTTTTCCATCACTACCTACTATTAACCTCCAAATTTCACTCAAAACACACATTCTTGACAACTAGGCATCATGCCCAAACCCCCAAATGGCCACCCTTGCTCCTGAAATCATGCACACATTCCCCCTACACCTAATTATGCCATTCCACTAAGTTAAAGTAGAATAAAATGGGTGGAAAAGACATTTGGTGGAAATTTCCACATTGCCCCTGTGGAAAAAGCATGAATTTAGGCCTAGGAGGCATAGCTTGAAGTAGCAAATTAAAGCAATAGTTTAGAAGAACGTTAGAACCTAGTTGTTTCAGTGCTATCAGATGGATTTTGATGTGATAAAAGGTTTTCAATTGCATGGTAGATCATTTGGATGTTTGGGCTTGAAGCCCTAGTTGAACAAAGAGTGAAAATGGGTGAAATTAAGAGGTTTTAAGAAGGAAATGTGTGAGAAATTTGAGGGAAGCATAATTTGAAGGTGAATTAAGTTTGTGCAGGGTGAAATAAGAGTGTTTGAAAATATTTTGAGGTTGAATGAGATCTGGAGATGGGTTTTTCAATAAACACCTACTTATTTGGTGAAAAATGATGGTTTCATGAAAGAGGGTCTTAGAAAGCGAGTTTTGACTTAGTGTTTGAAGAATTTGTGGTTTTGGAGGCAGTTTGAGGACTTCCCAATGGTATTTTGAGCGGGAAGTAAGATTGAAGGAGAGTTCCTTTGTTAAAGTGGGCTAATTGGAGCCCCTTTTTGAGCATTCAAGGTCAGTTTGATGGTATCATTCCAAAGTAAGTACATGTGATTCTATGATATGTTTAAAAGTTCCCTAATGGATTCTTGAAATTGTATTTTTTTTGTGGCTTTGAGTGGTCTCTTCAAATTTGTGTGAGGAAAACCTAGGTTGCACACCTACAAGACTGAACAGTGAAGTTGAGAAGAGTCACCCTTGTTAGGATTTGAAGGTTGGAAGTTTTATTTCTTCAAGTGAATTTTAGGTTGGATAGTTATGTACCTCCCTTTCATTGCATCACAAAGGACCTTATTCATGACCAAAAACATTAACACACCCTAAGCACTGACTGGTGCAGGGGCACCAAGACCATTTTATGTAAATGTTAACAATTGAGGTATTTTGGTTGTTTAGGGGTATTTGAGTCTTTTTATTCAAACAAAAAGGTATTTTAGACCATTTTATGATGTAAGGAGTCTTTTTATAGGTCTTTAGGTGGTTGGAAGGTCTAAGTTGCAAAATATTGCAAAAATTGTAAAATTGTGTAAAAGTTGTCAAAATTGTAACTTATTATCAAATGGTGGAAGTTCAAGAGTCATCTTGTTGTAGTTCATGGGGAAAGTAGTTGGAATTTGTTTAGTAATGTTTAGGCATAGTCCTCTTTTGCACCCAAATGCACTGAATCGCTCTAAGCTATGTTCAACCGACTGAATCCCTTAAGAGTCTAAAGTGCAAAATGGCTGCAAACTTTAGCATGACGTTACTCGGACACTGTGATGCTTAGAAACTTCTCATCTGATCCTATGGGATCATGTTGAACTCCTCTACAATAATCTCTCTTGGTTTTCACTATCTTGGAGGCATTTTCTTGTGGCAGTGAGATTTCACTTGGGGAAAAAGATGTCAAATGCAAGTAGTGCAAAGTTGCAAAGTGGTGCAACTTTAGTTCTACAACTTATGTGACCAAACTAAATATTCCAATGATTCTGATTGGGTAAATTTACGCTAGGCATGGTCCTCTTTCACACCCAATGTGCCAAATCACTTCGAGCTATGTTCAACCGGTTGAATCCCTTGAGAGTCCAAAGTAAAAAATGGTTGAAAACTTTAGCATGACGTTACTCAGACACTGTGACACTTAGAAACTTCTAGTCTGAGCCTATGGGATCATGTTGAGACACTCTATAATAACCTCTCTCGGTTTTCGCTATCTCAGAGGCATTTTCTTGTGGCGGCGAGATTTCGCTTGGGGAAAAAGTTGTCAAATTCAAGTAGTGCAAAGTTGCAAAGTGGTGCAACTTTTGTTCTTATACTCGTGTGACCAAACTAACTATTCCAATGCATCTGAGTGGGCACATTCATGCTAGGAATGGTCCTATTTCCTACCAAAATGCGCTGAATCGCTTCAAGCTACGTTCAACCGGTTGAATCCCTTAAGAGTCTGAAGTGCAAAATGGCTGCAAACTTTAGCATGAGATTACTCAGACACTATGATTCTTAGAAAATTATCGTTTGATCCTATGGGATTGTGTTGAGCCCCTCTACAATAACCTCTCTTATTTTTGGCTATCTCAGAGGTGTTTTCCTATGGCGGAAAGATTTCGCTTGGGGAAAAAGTTGTCAAATGCAAGTAGTACAAAGTTGCAAAATGGTGCAACTTTCATTCTACAACTCGTGTGATCAAACTAACTATTCCAGTGCATCCAAGTGAGTACGTTTATGCTAGAAATGGTCCTCTTTCACACCCAAACATGCTGAATCACTCCGAACTATGTTCAACCAACTGAATCCCTTACGAGTCTGAAGTGCAAAATGGCTGCAAACTTCAGCATGACATTACTCAGACACCGTGATGCTTAAAACTTCTTTTCTAAGCCTATGGGATCACATTGTGCCCCTCTACAATAACCTCTCTCATTTTTTCTATCTTGGAGGAATTTTCTTGTGGCGGTGAGATTTCACTTAGGGAAAAAGTTGTCAAATGCAAGTAGTGCAAAGTTGCAAAGTGGTGTAACCTTCATTTTGCAACTCGTGTGACCAAACTAACTGTTCCAATGAATCTGAGTGGGTACATTTACATATACATGGTCCTCTTTCACACCCAAATGCGTCGAATCGCTCTGAGCTACGTTCAACCAGCTGAATCTCTTAAGAGTCTGAAGTGCAAAATGGCTGCAAACTTCAGCATGACGTTACTCAGACATCATGATGCTTAGAAACTTCTCATCTAAGCCTATGGGATCATGTTGAGCCCCTCTACAATAACCTCTCTCAGTTTTCACTATCTCGGAGGTGTTTTCTTGTGGCAGAGAGATTTCACTTAGGGAAAAAGTTGTCAAATGCAAGTAGTGCAAAGTTGCAAAGTGGTACAACTTTCATTCTGCAACTCGTGTGACCGAAATAACTATTCTAACACATCTGAGTGGGTATGTTTTTTCTAGGCATGGTCCTCTTTCACACCCAAACGCGTCGAATCGCTTCGAGCTACGTTCAATTGATGAATCCCTTAAGAGTCTAAAGTGCAAAATGGCTGTAAACTTCAACATGATGTTACTTGAACATCGTGATGCTTAGAAACTTCTCGTCTGATCCTATGGGATCATGTTGTTCCCCTCTACAATAACCTCTCTCAATTTTTTCTTGGAAGGAAAATAAGCATGTCTAAGTCAAGAGCAATTCTTCCCAATCTTGGCAAGGCACAAGCAAAGTCCGCCATGCCCATGGTCAAGGAAAATGTCCAAGATGATGTAAAGTACGCTTGGGAAAGAAAAACTATGTCCAAAATGCTTTCAAGTCCACCCTTGGCTTGAATAATTCTTGTCCTAGACAAAGGTAAAGTCTTCTCAACTCAAAGCATACATGGAAAAGACAACGTAAAGTTGGCCCAGCTCAAAGCATACATGGAAAAGACAACTTAAAGTCTGCCCCAAGCTAAAAAAATAGGATATGGAAAACATATCTTGAAGTCCGCCTTAGGCCAAGATCAAAGGGGACATCCAACATGCTAAGATGGTGCCTCGCCATCTTCTGACCAATCAAATTGTTCCAAGCTAGCATGTCTAGGTTCAATGAACCTGACACTTCATAATGCAACAACTTTTTATTGTTGGTTTATATTTAGTAGAAGGACAAGTGTCCCCAAATGTAATTTTATCATTGGTCCAGAGGTAGTTAGTTATGACAAACCCTAATTAGGGTTTTATTTTGTAATCTCAGTTTTTGATTCAAAATCAATCTTGGCCATTGAATTGTATTCGAGGAGCCTATAAATTGAGCTCACCCCTCATTTGTAAAACATGGGAGCATCCATCGCATACTACCAGTTCACTACCTTGTCTATGCTTTCTCTTACTATTATGCTTTGATATATTTTTTCCAAGCATCCATCGCTTATCCAAAAGCACTTGTTGTAGGCTCTTAGCCATAGTAGCAAGATAGTGAATTGTTTGATAAAATGCTTTGGTAGACATGTATGAAAAATGTGGTAGCATAGACAAGGTAGTAAACTATTTGAAAAAATTCCTCAAAGAAATGTGGTCTCATGGTGATGGAATGCCATGAAAATCCAGGAAATTTTCTTGTCATGGCACTCCATCACCATGAGACCACATTTCTTTGAGGCATTTTTTCAAATAGTTTGCTACCTTGTCTATGCTATTGCTTACCATTACGCTTTGATGGATTTTTTCCAAGCATCCATATAGCTTGTTCGAAAGCACCTATTTTAGAATTTTAGCCATAGCAGCAAGGCAGTGAATTGATTAATAAAATGCTTTGGTAGACATGTATGAAAAATGTGGTAGCATAGACAAGGCAGTGAACTGTTTGAAAAAAAATCCTCAAAATGTGTTTTCTTAAAGTGATGGAATACCATGACAATCCCATTGAGACAACATTTCTTTGAGGCTTTTATTCAAATAGTTCATTGCCTTGTCTATGCTATTGCTTATTATTATGCTTTGATAGATTTTTTCCAAGCATCCATAGCTTGTTTTGAAGCACCTATTTTAGGCTTTAATACATATAGCAATAAAGATGAGTGAAGCCATTTGAAGTCCGTCTTTGTGATGCTATGTCTGAAAAATGTGGTAGCATAGACAAAGGAAATAAGATTGTTTGAAAAAATTCCTCAAAAGAAATGTGGTCCTCATGGTGATGGAATGGCATGAAATCCATACAATTTGCATGTCTGTAGCATGGCATTCCATCACCATGAGACAACATTTCCTTTAGAAAAAAATTTCAAGCAGTTCATTGCCTTGTCTATAGTATTGCTTGCTATTGTGCTTTTGATAGATTTTTTCCAAGCATCCATAGCTTGTTCGAAAGAACTTGTTTTATGCTTTTAGCCATGGCAACAAGGTAGTGAACTTTTTGAAAAAATACTTTGATAGAAATTTATGAAAAATGTAGTAACATAGACAAGGCAGTGAACTATTTGAAAAAATACGTCAAAGAAATCTGGCCTCATAGAATCCCATGATAAGAAAATGCAATTGGTAGTTGCTCCTACTTATTAGTTATGCAATGCAAAGTAATTGCATAATTGCTTAGGTTGACTTTGTAAAAACTATATTGTAATTGAAATTTTGTCATCTATCAACATCTAGTTATTAGTTATGCAGTGTGAAGTAATGTTTTGACTTTGAAAGATGTGCAATAAAATGTAATCAACGATATGAATATAAACTACAAAAATATAGTTTTACAATTCATTAGTTAACATATTTATTTTATTTTCTTTCTATATCTCTATATGCTATGGAAATACCTTTCAAATTCAAAATAAATAGATTTTATCTCTTGTTCTACAATTTTTTACCTTTTTTTTAAATATGATTTTTTCCCGACTTTTTAAAAAATTCTTATACTTTTGGTTTGTCAAAATTTTCCCCAAAATATTTTTTCTATTATGCATTGGAAGCATGAAGCATACACGTGAATACATGAACTATACGTGAAGTATACATGTGAATAAGTGAAGCATACATGCGAATAAGTGAGGCACAAGTAATTGAAGCATTCCAAAGGATACAAACCACTGGGAAATGGAGCTTATTTACACAATACACTTTAGATGGAGCTTATTGAGAAATCGACAGTAATTAATTAAGCATTAGATGTAAATGAAATCCATTCCTACAACATTCAAGCATACAATTTAAACAATACGCATGATAACATCATTCAAGAATGGCAGTAGCAAAATAAGATTTTTTTAAGAAAAAATTTGTAAGGTATACAATGATATATTGATAAAAGTATATACAATATATCCAAAAAATCCATATAGGCTTAGTACAAAGGAGCCATATTATGGACATAAAATGTCATGTATATATCAATAGTATAAAATACATGTTCCAAAATTCCACATAGGCATATGACAAACGACCCTAATACAGTCATTTCCCTCTAGGGGAAGGAAATAGATCTCGTGCTGCCTTCAAAATTTGGCTGGATGGAGTGACTGTTGGTTCTATGGTCTTTTGAACATGCTTGCTAGTCCTCCTCTCTTCACTCTGGACCTTCAACTCATACAATAAAATGTAAATATGTTAATACACAAAACTTGAATTATGGAATGACTTATAACACAATATAATCACTTATTGCATACAGATAGTCATCATTCACATTTACATCATTACCATGTCCACGATCTGGAGTGACAACCACCTGTAGCAACCATCAAGATAGAAATTAAGCTACACAAAATTATCATGAAAAATTTCTATAATAGACCATAAAAGAGAAAATATAATTTCAAATTGACTAATTTATTGCATACCTCTCTCAATGGATCAAAACTAGCTATTATTGCAGTAACTCTGTGGTCCATCATGCCATCAACATCACTAGGGTTGTTTGATGTCAACATTTGCAAATGGTAAATGAAAGAGTAAATGGTAGGGTGAACTATAAAATGTTAATGAGATGGGATTAGGAAGGAATAAAGGAAAATAAAGTTAATTAGGAGAAGATAATGTGACATGATCAAGGAATACAAATGCAATGTTTTTGTTTCTCATCAATTTTTTAGATTTGTATATGCAAAATTATGAAAACTAGCTAACATTGTTTTACAACACCATTATTGAATAAAGGCTACATGAGTGTAAGTTGTTTGAGGAAATGAATTGTGAGGTGTGGAGGTCGAAGGTCCACCTAGAAACTGAAATCCAAAGAATGTTATGAGACAAACATTCAAATATAACATTCAACTATTCAAATGCAATAATAATATCTTTAATACTAGTTGCATACCTGTGGACTCAACATCGAGAATGAATAAGGTTATATAGGAATGGGGCATGTCTCATGAACACTCCAACCCTAAAATTTCATCATATCAAAATTCTACTAATTTACTTATTCTTAAATTTCAAAATATAATTTAATAAACAACATTAAATGAACTTGCTGAATTTTACTTGAGTGTCAATGTTGAATGCATCATTCAGCAAATCATCTGTGAAAGCCATCGCCTCAACAATTAATGTAGGTTGTGTAGTTGCATCCTGAGCACTTTGATAATCATATGTGCAAACTACACCACAAGCGCCACATTGGTGGGGTGGAGCTTGGGGCCTACATGTCTCCTCCACACCAGGCTCTACTAGAGGCCCCACACATTGTAAAATGGTCTAGGTGAGTGATCCAATTGACTCCAGTGAGTCCACCTCTACACTATCCTTAACAATGGAAGGAATGAGGACATGCTCCACCATGGGTCTGGCCCAGGCTCTCGGTGCCAACTGTGGATTACGTCATGCATCAGGTCTATCATGTGTGGAACCCCTAGCTCTACCTTGAAAGTCTAAGACGTCAAAATAATTTGGCATCTTATTGAGAATAAACTCACAATAGAGTTTCCTCAAAAATTATTGTGGTACCTCATGGTTATTGCATGGAGGTTGGTCAAATACCATCCACCACCACTCCCAAAATTTATTTTTAATAACTCATGGTGGAACCAATGGATGGGGAATCTCCTGCATGTATGAGATAAAGGTGTGTTGGTTTTCGAGTTTGTAAATAGGGCACACAAGTCGGATTTGCTAATTTTTTTTTTAACATCTGCATATGACAAACCTCTAGCAAAATATTGTCTCATCCCATGCCTCTTATTTGACCAAAAATTTATTTTCTCGCTCATTTCTCCTACATGAGATACAATTGACTTCAATGATTCAACAATCCCTCTCCTATAAGGGTGGGTTTCGACGTGCTTGGTTAATCTTCCAATTAATTGTTCAATGTCTATTTTAATGTTTTCAATTTGATTTAGAATATTTTCTTGTGTTCCTTGAGGATGCCTATGAATTGATGGAGGGGTTTTAGGTTCTTGAATAGGAAGCTCTTCCTGAGGGGATGACTGTGAATTCTCAATGTTTGGAGGTGGAGATTCATTCCCTGAGAATTAGAAAAAAAATTTATTATAAAATCCTATTTCAATCTGCATTCTAAATCAAATTCAAAATAAATAGAATAAAAATACATACCTCTTCACAATCTTCAATGTCTCTGACGTGTTGGTGGCATCCTCGTGAAAAATAGAAAGCTAAGGATGCAAATAATGGATGATATTTGGCGAGTGCAAGTTGCAAACCTCAAAACCTCCAAGTCGAGCCACGGGTTGAAGTGAAATGAGGTTTCAAAATGCATTTTTTTCTTTTATTTACCTTTTTCATTTGGCGCTCACCAAATTTGGCGTGTGCCAAATGCCCTATTTCGGCCTTTTTTGCGAATTTTTACAATTTGACACCTAAATTGTGTCACAAATTGGTGCACTTACTCGTTCCATGAATTCATTCATTATTTAAAAGGAAAGTTACAGGATTTGAGGAATGAAATACCTTTCCTTTTCTATGGATATGCATATGGCTTTAATTGAGTTTTATTTTAAATTTTGAAATTGGCTTTGTATATTTAGTTTCTTGAATGAATTTTTTTTAGACCATAATAGTTCTGTGAATGATTTTATAATAAATTTTAGGTTTGAAGAATTTATTTTATTAGAATCATTTTATAAATATATTTTGGCCATGTTAGGCCTACCATTGCCAAATATTGGCAACCATTTCATTATTTTTGAACTCTGTGAATGTAAGGAACAATTTTAAGTTTATTCCCCATACATTGTGGGCTAGTTATATGTATTTCAACCTTATAAAGGTTTTCTATCTAAGGACTCTTTTTTATATGTATTTTGACCTTATAAAGGTATGCTATCTCAAGAACCCTTTGTTATATACGTATTTCAACCTCATAAAATTCTACGAACTCAAGGACTCTCTAATACATATCTAGTGACCTTATACTTTTCTACCGTCAAAAGGACTATTTGTTAATATTTTTTGATCTCATGTAGGTTTTCAATCAAAAGGAATATTGTTAAGTGTTTTAGATTTCTTTTTACAAGTCTCCATATAATAGATATTTGTTATTGATTATCTTGGTTTGCAAACATGAAGGTATACTAGTTAGTGTTTATAGAGGTCTATAATGATAAGGATCTTGTGTTATTATTATGAGATTGTATAGAGGATTACAAGTGTACAAATAAAAGATGACATGAACAAGAGAAAAGTTTGTTAATTTTGTACTTGCAATGGTATGTTCATATTATTCTGAGAAAGAGGTTTTGATTATACTTCTTTTCATTTTTGTATCTATTGATATTTGGTGATAAATTTTAATATATTTATATATGTGTTGAACACCTAGAATACTGAGAGAGGGGGTGAATTAGTATTCTCTAAAACAACTTAAAAATTTAAACATTCATTCCACATAGCATATTCAATTTGCAATAAGAAAGGAAAGCATGAAAACATCCATCAAAACCACATAACACATGAACACCATATTTTTATGTGGAAAACCCAAAAAGGGAAAAACCATGGTGAGGATTAGCTCACAATATATTATAACTAGTTATAAGATATTACAAAAGTGCTCACTATAGGTGGAATCACTATCCTAGTGGACTGACTACCCACAAAAAGAAGAAAAGATAAAAGAGAGAGGTGGCACACAACTAGAATGAACTATTATAAATGCATCTACAACATGCTAGAATACAGTTCCACTGAACTTCAATATAAAGAGTCAACACACTTCATATCACTCTGCTTTAACACTTTTCTCTGATTTGCACTCGCATCACTTTTACACAATTCACATCAACAATACTTGGGCACTTGCTATCCACCATGTCCAACACCAAAATGATCTTATACTTATATCCATTTCATCCCAACATCAATAGGTCAACCTAATTGGATGTATCATGTAAAATATAACTTTCCAGCTCAACATACACACCTCATGCCTTAATTCAAACTTGTAATGCATAAGATAGGTTAGGGTGGACCTATAATACAACCCTTATAACATATCAATACTTACTTAAACTCCCTAATACCCCAAATATATTAGGTCAACACTATTGGTGGCCTAACATAAAAATACACCAATAGAACAACCACAAAATGACACGAGAACCTCCAAAATTTATGCCACTTGGAACATAGGTGAACTTGACATCTGTCAACACCACCAAAAATCCATAAGGAAAAATATTATTTTGCAATGAAGTGCAGAATAACCAATGCATACAGTCCACACTAGAAATATTGTCACTAGAAAACTAGATATTTTTTAATTCATAACTTCTACACTAGAAGAAAAAACAATGTGAAAATATGGATTTAGACTGCTCTAACATCCAACAAAATTGCAATAAAATCGCGGAGCAAGATTCTTCAAGGCGGACCAAAATACCAGATGTCCTATATACTGAAAAACTATGTTTTGACATTTAGTCAATTCTTCAACTCATCTGTCTATAGTATACCAAATATTCTTGCATCTAAGCACTATATTAACATCGTTATGCATGCCCATGCTTCACCAACTAGTCTACACATCGATCTTCATACCAAATCGCAATGTTGACATCAATGGAAACATTGTATGTGCATACTATACAACCCATGTGTTGGATCTCAATTGTGTTCAAATGGTTTTTCCTTGATGTCAAAATCTCTTTCAGTTGGTTATCTTTGGTGATAGTCTTAGATTGGAGTTTTATGCATTATCATGGCACAAATTTAATGAAAAATTTGATTATATGGCTTATTGGTCTTAGCATTCAGTGGACAGTTCTATGGCTTTGAGTTACTTTCAGATTTGTCATTTCATTATGGCACTGATTAGTTTGAGCTTCATGCAGATACAGGTTATCTCATTTGTACATGTATTTGGATTATGGTATTGGTTTTCAGATTCAGGGCTCTTTTCAGTTTTCAGAATTTTGAACTTGGTACTTAGCACGTTCAGGTTTTTTGATTCATGGTTTACTCAGGTTGAGTTGGTATATCATTGATGATCTTGGCACATATTGGTTTAGTGTTTCTTTATATTGCTCCATCTCAGGAAAATTGATTACTATGTTAATTTCTCCTTGAAGCTTGGTTTAGTGACTTTATTCACTCATGATTTTAAATCCATCTTGTTCTCACATTTTTTATTTGATGGCATTTATTGGCACTCATGGAAAAAAAAATTTTTATTACTTTGGGCATCATTTTTTAAAATGACTAATTTGCAATGATATCGGGCCTTATTGCATTAGTAAATGAATTTGGTTAAAGTCATATTGAAATTTTCATCGACTACCATCATATATCTTTTAGCATTGTCTCCTATGTGATCATTAAGTCAAAGTCATGGCATTCTTTGAAGGACTTTGACTCAGATTTTGGTCTATAATGTGGTCGACATCTTTGGACAACTTGATTACAAAATATTAAGGTAATATTGTGGTTGGCATCATTGGACAACGAACTCAACAATCTTTTGAGTTGTTTATTATAATGTTTTTGACTTAGTGTGGACTCCAAATCACATTATAATTCAACAAATTCATCAAATGGGTGTGAAAGCAAGTTAGGGAAAAGTGTGTTTTTCTTTGTGCTATCATTTTGGCTGGGTATGGAACCCTAGCTGCCGCCATGTAAGATTGGTTCTTTGATTTCCTTGCCGCTCTTTACTCTCCAGCTGGTTGTAATGGCTGTAACAGGTTGCTAGGCTAATGTGGATACTATGTTTGGTGTGTTTTTGGCTAGAAGTTCGATTAAGGCTGAAAAGAAAAGTGGGAATCACATGACCAGCCATGATTAATGGTAGAGAATCATAAGGGTATTTGTTTGACTTTCAATCTGCATATTCAGGTAACGTGTTTTATCATTCAATGATTTCTTTAAGCAAAATGACATGTTATTGGTCTTCTCCTGTTCGAATCAGTAAGGTTTTAGCATCTTTTTTGCTTGGCTTGAGTCAATGTATTTCAGTTATAGCTGAAATAGATTATGGGCTGATAAAATAATAAGGAAATAAGTGGGCATCTTTGACAGTCGTTGCATTATATGATTTCAGTCATTTTTCAGTTGTAATATTCATTTGAATATTTGGGTATTTGGGAATCTTGTTGTTAGCTTATTTGCATTACCTTAAAACCATTATTGATGACTCTTAAAAGCAGAAAATTCATTTTACAGTGAGGATTTATCAGATTCAAACAATGGGTAGTCATGCTTTTTGAAAAAATCTGTCAGTTACACTCCATTCATTTCAAAGCTTCATGATTTCAGCATAATGATCTTCTAAAAATAGTTCAAATGGCTATTTTATTTTAATAAGCATCTGGGTTTTGTAAAAGGCACTTGCAGATTTGAAAAGGGACTTTGATTTATGCTTGTCAGTTTATTGACAGCCTATTGTCCAGGCATTACAAATGGTTGATTCTCTGGCACATATTCTAAAAACTGCAAGGGGGTTTAGATTCCTTTGAACAATGCATTCTTTGAAGACTTTTTGACAAACATACTTGTAAACATATATAAATACAGTGTTGTGAACACTATGAGACTTCTGGTTATCATTCTGAGATATTGTTACTGGCTGTATCAATAAATGTATTGAAAAAGCTCTGTAATACAAAAATTGAAAAACATGATGCAGAGCAAAGTTGTAATTCTTCTCTATGTAATATTTTAAGGATTCAATAGTTGGATTCTTAGGGTATTAGGTAGATGAGAAAACTGAGTTTTATGAGCTTAACTAAAAATAGAGAGATCCTCTGAGATATTATTATTGTTCAGAAATATAATTTGAGGGGTTGGTGCTCCTTGAGATTGATATCTCTAAATGAGGGGTTGGTGCTCCTTGAGTTGGTGCTCAAAAATTATCCTCTAAGGAAATGTAAGTAGTGGTTTTTGAAGTTAAGCCAGTGAGGCAGTTTAGGAGTGGTTTTTCTACCCTAGGAGGGTTTTCCACTCAGCAAATTCTTTGTCTTATGGTCTCTTTGTTTTGATGTCATAATGCTTCTTGATTGTGATAATTTTGTGAGTAATTGTTCTTATCAGGCTGTGCATTGTTGAATGTTAGTTTCCTCATCTTTGAAAATGGTTATATCAAAATGTCTTGCACAAGTGTTCTATCAATGTTGAAAGTTCTGATAGAAAGTATAAAAGTATTCATTTGATTCATAGCTCAAGATTTGTTATAATGTGCTTAAAGTTTTTGTTATCTCAATACCTATTGTATGGCGTAAAATGGTCACATTATAATAAGTCTGGTAATTAATTAAATACAAGTTATTTAATTAATTCTCCTAAAGTCGTCTACATATAAATAAATTTAATTATTTATTTATATTGTTCATTTTTATAATTCTTCTATCTTAATTAAATAAATAACTTTATTTAATTAAGTATCATCTCCTATATTCCTCTTAATTAAATTAAATAATTACGATTATTTATTTTAATTATCATATTATTCTAAGTTTGAATATTTATATTCAAAAATGGAATATTCCTCCTCTTCATCTCATAGTTAAATTAAATATTTTAAATATTTAATTTAATGCCTTCTAAATCCATCTCTCTCACATAATTAAATATTACTTATTTAATTATGCGGCCTTCTAATCTCATCTTCACACATAATTAAATATTGCTTATTTAATTATGCGAGTTTCTAAATCCATCTTCACATATAATTAAGTAAGTTTATTTATTTCATTATGAATTTCATCTAACTCATCCTTCAAAACAGAAACCTTCCTTTAGATCTGAATGAAAAAAATTGAAAAAAGAGGAAACCTTCTATCTCCCTCTCAAGCTTTCGAAAATCCTATACCGTTCATCTTACCAGATTGAATCTCAACCGTTGATCATTGCCAACTAAGCTTTTTGCCTTCGAAAATCTATAAATCAACCTTTCACAAGCCATTTGGATCGGATCTTCTTCAGACATCCGCATTCTGCCAAAATCATTCCTCAATCTTTCAATCCATCTCCATCATTCTTCATCATTGCATTGTTATGCTGCTGAAGTGAACAACCAACATTCCTCCATTATCAACCTTCAAAATATTGCATTCTTAGTATATTATGCATTTATTTTTAAATCTCGTTCTTTAGTAGTCATTTTGTGGAGCTTAGCATACAAATCGGAGAGCTTTGGCAAAAATACTGGAGATAGAGGACAATGGGACGTCTTCAAAGGAGCTGCTGCATTGAGAGTTTGCTTTACTTTGTTTAATCAGTTTTCCTTTGATTTAAAGTTTCATTGGTGTGCTTGAATAGTATTTATCTCATTTTAATACGCACATATTTTCGATCACACATTTTTGGCGCCCACCGTGGGGCTTTGCCCCGTTTTTAATATCTACTTGCAGATTTTATTGATTTTTTTGATGCAGATCTGACAGTTTTTGGACAAAACTGCAAGTTTTACCAATTTCTTCATATCTTCTACACAGTGGCGAATTTTTCTACAATATTTTTACAAAGTCTTTGGCATCATCTCAAGAGGCTACAGTAAAAAAATTGAGGGTGTATCATTGTTTTTGTAGAAGTTATCGTAATTTTATGTTTTTTCATAAAATTGGTTTTCTGAATGCAAATCGGTGAATTTTTTAGATTTTTTTACATTTTCGGAAAGTTCCTTAAATTCTAATGGGGGTCTGTGTTTTACAGATTTAATTTTAAGGTCAAAAACAATGCGAAAAAATCCGATCTTCATTTTCTGTGTGATTTCCATAAATCCGCGTTTCTGAGAGCAAAACAGAGAATTTTGCTGACTTCTTTACATTTCTGGAAAGCTCTCAGAAAATTAACAGGGATATCTTCTTTGAGTTTTTATTTTTGAGATCACTAAAATTGTCAAATAATAAAATCTAATTCGGCTATGTTAAAAACATGTATCTGAAATCGCAATTTTCTGATGAGTTTGTTTTTTTTTTCTTTTGCTGCATTATAATATTATTTTTTTGATCTTGTAGGTGATCATAAGGAGCTCTAGTAGCAGCAATATCACTCACAACAATAATTTGGAAAGCGAGAATAACCAGGTGCACTCATTCCATCCTTAATCTCTTAATCTTGTTTGTCAAACATTTCAATTTGGGGCATAAAATTAATCATTGTTTGCAAACACATTTGGATTTGGGCTCTTAAAACGAATATTGTCTTCAATCACATATTGAAAATCTAGTCTAAAATTCACCACTGTCTTCCATCACATTTTGATTTGGGATTTAAAAAGAACAAGTGTTTGAACTTTTTTACACACGTTTCATTTCTAATCTAAGGGAAATTAATCATTGTGAGCGTGAGTCAAGTGCGTGTGTGATCACAAACACCTCACTTGATTTGCTTTTGTCAAACCCTTCATACGAGGCCTGCTAGGGGATTTCATCACCCCTAGGGACGACCTCAATCGAAGTGTGAATCGAAAGACACGCTTGTTTGGAAGTTAAAATCTTATCACTCTTGGCTAAGCCCCAAAGAACTTTATACCTTTGGGAAGTGAAGGTGAAGGGTGGGTTACCCCTTTCTCCCGGCTGTGTGGCAGGATTTTTCTTTCAAATCATCCTTAGTCAACCTTGTTCAAATTAGTTTGAAACCTAATTGGCCATACCCACTTGACTAGTTCTAGGACTTGTTGATGTGTCTTCTTTAAGTGTGTGCTTAATAATCACATTCATAATTTCAAATTCAAACTTGCTTATGTGTCTTGCGTGTGTGATTCATCTGTGTGCATGTGTGACCATTCATTTAAACATTTCCAAATCAAGCTAAACATCAAACACATAAAGACAAGTCACTCTACACGTTCTTCCAACACATCCAGATCCTATCCATTTCATCCTAATCAAACCAAGTCATCCAATCTTATCATTCCACATCATCACCATCACCACTTGTCAAAATGGTCATAATCATAAACAAGCCCAATCCTAATCATAAGCCCAAAATAATAACTCAAGGGGGCTATCCCTCTAGGCCAAATCATGAGACAAAACCTAAGTCCGAGATCATCATTCAAGGAGTCCCTTTCTCTAGTTCAAATCATGAAACAAAACCAAAACATAAAATCAGACTTCGAGGGGCTTCTCCTACCCCCTCTAATGATGACATGAATGATGTAACATACTTTGAGGAACAAATCGATGGCCAGGCTTGCACATGTGTGACACCGTACTTACGATGGGGCACAAAGAGACCCTAACATCCTCAGCTTCCAGAGCCTCCTTGAGCAGCTACCAGGTACCCCCAGAGCCCTAGACCATCCAAAGAGCCAGCTAGAGCCCACAGCTGGAGCCATAACGAGGCTTTCCAGCAGATCGATCACCTCCAGATCCAGCACCCTCCTGGCTCAGGCCAGTGATTTCATTTGCCGCCCACATCCAAATCCAACAACACAACATTATCCCTAATGCATTCCATTATCACCCCTTCCACCTCATACCAATCTAATCCATTCACTTCTTTGCATGTCAATGCCACATCAACACATCCACCCTTATCACTACAAGAACATAGGAGCCCAAGTCCACCTTGGCAGCAAAATCAAGAGCCTTTCAATTCTCATGTTCCATTCGACAAGGGGAACACTAATCTAGTTTATGCACCCTCTAAGTATATCATACCACTATCCAATCAAAAACCTATCCTAAAGCCACCATGTCCTAGTCCTAATCCAATGGTCCCTACACTTTCCAACCCATTAACCCCTTCATTACCCTTACCATCCTCTAATCCACTTGCCAATACATCAACTCCATGGTACAAATTTTTCAAAAGTAAACCCATGGAATTGCCTAAATCAACCCCTACACCTCCAAAGGATGTGATCCAAGGACTACAAGCAAGGAATAGATTGTCGCCATGTCATTCAACACATATACTTGAACATACCAAAGAGTCCTCAAACATCATGCCAAGTCCTTCAAGTCAACCATGTCATCCACAACCCCTTGAGCCAATTCGAGAGTCTCCCGTCATAAGTCCAAGTCACCCTCTTTCATGCTCATATGTTGTTGACCATCAAGAACATGTCAAGTCTCTTCAAGAGTCATCCCCTTGCAATTTCATTCAACAACCCAAGAGTTATATCAAGATTCTACTCCCAAGCATGTGGAAACATCAAGCCCTAGTCCTAATCAAGATCAAATCATTTTCATCCAACCCATCCATAATCTATATCGTTTTTATGATCAAGATGATATCCATAATGATGAAGAGCCTATCCAAGAGCAACTTGATCCTATACCCATCCATGAGAAAGATATTCCAAATTCACCTCCACCTAGTCCTATCCATGATCCATCAACATTCACTTCCCTTGATGAGACAAGTGCCTCCCAAGCACACATAGAAGATCAAACAAATACCTTGGATCTAAGTGAACAAAATGCTAATAAAGATCCTAATGAACCTCCATCACCCACTATCGACCCCATTACAAATCCTCCATCATATCCTATTGGTTTTTCTACCCTCATTCATGAATGTTCCTCCTTTGAACAACAAGAATTATCTTCTCCATCCAATAAGGAACTCGTGTCTAGTGTTTCACTTACACCTAGTCCCATTGTCCATTGCACACTCCAAAACATGAACCACCAAAGTAAAGGTCTAGACCTTCATGAACAAGATATTTTGGAGCCCATCCATATCCCTCTCCTTCCTTCCCCTCCATGCATTCCCTTTCCTTATCCACCATATATTTACCATTCCACTCCATCCATCCACAAATGTAAAGCATGCTTGACCCGCCACACCTTCCACCATCAATACGCCACCATTGCACTTCCAGCTCCTGGCATCCCACTCCATCCACTTTACCACCATTACTCCCAACACCTAATATCCTGATTATCCAATCCCCTTATCCCTCCATCCATAAATACCCTAAAATTCCTAATCATGACCAACAAATGCACACATTGTATAAACATGAAGCTTCCACCAATTCCACCAAACCCATGGGATTCAAAAGCAATAATTTCAATGCCTCTACCTATAAAGTAAAAAATTCTAAGGGTTCTCATGCCTTAGGACATCAATACAAAAATTTAAAGCAAAATACATCTAAAAAGCTATATAAGCCCATACCTCCAAAAGTAAAGGCCAAAACTAAAATGGTTTGGGTACCTAAGAAAAAAGAAAGCAATTCAAATGAGGAATTCACATCACAAAAATCCCAACCATCCACTTCCATCCCACATTCTCATTCCATTCAAAAATCTAAAATTCCTAAAACCCACAAGAAAAATAAAAATCATAAAAATACTAAGTCTATGTGGGTACCAAAAACACTTTATCCACCACCTCCTAAGCAAACATCTTCATTGCTTCCTACACCGCATCCACATCAAAAGCTTCAATGTTTATCACGGTGTGTGCAACCATTGGTCATGGTTCCCTTCCATTTCACAACAAATCCACATAACTCCTTCAACTCATCCTTCACTCATTATCCTACATATCTTCCCAATCACCTTCCTATGGTCCATGCTTTTGCATAAACCTTTCATCCATCCTTTTGCACAAGTCCTATTCAATCCACATCATCATCCACTATTCCCCATCCATTCTTGCATAAGCCTTTCATAATTTTCCATCCACCTAATCCATCCCTTTCATGTCATCCCTTACCAACATCTATGAGCATAATGACATTTGGCATGGTCCATGCAATGACATCCATCCCTAGCAGGACTATCAACTTTCATACAACTAGACACTGGAGTCCCTCCCATCCATATTCACCTTCTCCTATCCAAAAAGTCAAAAATTCAAAACAAAAAAATGAAAAAAAGAAAGTAAAAAGTAAAAAGAAATCCCTTCGTCCAACGGTGAAAACCTGGTAAACAAGCACCTTGGATAAGTACCATGATGAAAACCTAGCAAATAGTCGTCATGTGTAGGTTGATCTTCTATGTCACTTACACTTGGGGGCACAATGTTTTATCTATCCAACCTATCATTTTCATGTCATACCATTTCCATCCTACCTACCATTTTTAGCCATCATCCATACCTATTATATCGAGTCCATTCATCCACCCTTCTTCTTTTGATCTTGATGAAGATATAGGGGCAAAATGTTGAAACATTCTTTGAGTATCTCTTGACATACCTCATCCTTCAAACAATCATATCATTATATCCTATTGTCTGCTTTTAGCTTTGTAAAATCTTAAGTATTGTGTACCTAGGGTGGGGCATGTTATTCCCTCGCCGCTAGTCTTTGAAATCCCACATCTTTCTCTCGCGATGCCACGTCCATTTCCATTCCGCTATGACCCATCATTTCCATCCATCCATCCTATCATGTGAGCCTTTTATCCCTTATCACCCACCTTTCATTGTCAATCCCATTTATCTCCTTGCACCTAGACTTGGTTTCCCCTTGTCGTGGTATCTACGCTAAGGGCTACTCAAATTGCTGGCTCTTTGACACCTCCAAACATTTCAAAATCAAAAACATTTCAAAGTCCAAAAAAATCAAAACATTTCAAAAAGTCCAAAAAAATCAAAACATTTCACAAAAAAATCCAAAAAAAATCAAATATCCAACAAAAATCCAAGCAATAAAATCAATCCATCCAATTACTTTGTCCAATTTCATCAATTCGATCCCTCACCTCAATCCAATCATTCAACCATTCAACCAAATCAATCATCTTCATCAAAACCATTGCATCGAATCAAATCAATCAAATCAATTCAAGCAATAATTCAAATGCAAGTCAATCCTTAATCCATACCAATCAAGTCAATCAATCTTGTCAAATTATCCAATCACATCCTTTGGTCTTGATCCTTATCTTGTTGTAAACCTAATCAATCAATCAACCAATCAATCAATTATCATCATGCTTGTGTTTGCTCTAGGAGTATATCACCTCTGATGACAACACTATCATCATCATCATCCCGATCAATCAATCAAATCGATTTTCTTGTGAGGGCAATTCCTTTTGTTTTGTATCATTTGTGCATACTTGCTTGCTTGTGTGTGTTATCATATCTTGCATTTGTATCCAAATCCGTCGATCGGCTAATGTATTCCTTATCTTGTGTATGTTGGGCTTTTTGCACTATCCTTTGCATCTAAGGTCTAGCATACTTTACCGGTAAAATTTAAGGACTTTAATGCTCTCCTTCCTCATACATCTAGACAAGGTTGTATTACGCTGGGGCATGAGACACATCGTCACCTTGGTCCTTATATCTTGGTGCATAACGTCTAGTGCTATATCAAACATCATGGTTGCTCACCTTCATTGCAGCATAACGTATCATTCCTCTCCTTCATCCACTTCCTATCTTACATCATTCATCTTGTCTATCCTTATCATTTCATTTCGAGAGCCTACCCGTGTTTGTTCAACCCGCCTATCCTCTCGAGGGGGCATCATCATTCCATCATCCTATCTTTATATCATTATCCATTCTTCTCTATCCATACCTTAACTTCTTTGAAATGATGTTACTCGACAAAAAAATATCATCATCTCGAACATCATCTCAAAGAGGGGCAAAATAACATGAAATGGTCACAACATTATGGTCAGTAATTAGTGCATGCAATTGTTTAGTGTCTCACTTGTATAAATAAATTTGGTATTTATTTATATTGTTCATTGATTCAGCTACATTAATTAAATGAAAGAACTTTTATTTGGTAGTACCATCTCCATATTCCTCATAATTAAATTAAATAAATTCTATAATTTATTTATATTTGATTATCATGTTATTCAAAATTTGAAAATTTGAATTCAAAAATGGAATATTCCTCCTCTTCATCTCATAGTTAAATTAAATATTTTAAATATTTAATTTAATTCCTTCTAAATCCATCTCTCTCACATAATTAAATACTGCTTATTTAATTATGTGACTTTCTAATCTCATCTTCACATATAATTAAGTAAGTTTATTTATTTAATTATGAAATCTCATTTTAACTCATTCTTCAAAACGACAACTTTCCTTTAGTTCTAAATGGGAAAAAATGAAAAAGAGGAAACCTTCTACTTCTCTCACTCAACTTTCGAAAATCCTATACCGTTCATCTTACCAGACTGAATCTCAACCGTTGATCTTTGCCAACTAAGCTTTTGCCATCAAAAATCTATAAATTTAACCTTTCACAAGCCATTTGGATCGAATCTTCAGACATCCGCATTCTGCCAAAATCATTCCTTAATCTTTCAATCCATCTCCATCATTCTTCATCGTTGCGTCGTTATGCTGCTGAAGTGAACAACCAACATTCCTCCATCATCAACCTTCAAAATCTCGCATTCTTGGTATAATATGCATTTATTTTTAAATCTCGTTCTTTAGTAGTCATTTTGTGGAGCTTAGCATACAAATCGGAGAGCTTTGGCAAAAATACTGGAGATAGAGGACAATGGGACGTCTTCAAAGGAGCTGCTGCATTGAGAGTTTGCTTTACTTTGTTTAATCAGTTTTCCTTTGATTTAAAGTTTCATTGGTGTGCTTGAATAGTATTTATCTCATTTTAATACGCACATATTTTTTAATCCCGCTCTCATATCAACTTATAGGTAAATTTGAAAATCATTTTTAAATTATATAATTTCAAAAAAATGAATGAATTTATAGAAGATTATTTTTATTAAAGTTATAGAATCTAATCCCAATACTAACATTAATTATAAGTCTAACCATAACCCCAACCCTAAAACTAACACTAATTAACTTCAAACCTAACTCTAATTTTATATCCAACCCTAAACATAACTATGATTCTAAAACTAACATTAATCAAACCCTAATTGAACCATAACCCTAACCCTAATACTAACCCTTGCCCCAATTGAACCCTAACACTAACCCCGAGCTCTATCATAGAACCTTAATATTTACCCCCAACCCTAACCCTAATCCAAATTGAATCCTATACCTAGCTTTAATTAAGAATTAACCCTATTTAGACCTTAAAACTTAATTGAACTCATGTTTGAGGTTGGGGTTCTAAGTTAGGGTTGTATATGGTTATGATTAGGAGTAAATAGGTTATGGTTGGGATTTAATTAAGGTTGTTATTCACTTAGGGTTAGGGTTCAATTAGTATTCAATTTGGTTTAGGGATCAATTAGGGTTACAATTCAATAAGGGTTTAATTAAGGTCAGGGTTAAGATTAGTCTTAAATTAGGGCTAGGATTGGAGTTAGGGTTCAATTAAGGTAAGGGTTATTGTTTATTTTAGGGTTAGGGTTCAATTAGAGTTCTCTAGGGTTTTGATACAATTAG
>VDFB02200310.1:0-18901 GCA_007258455.2 Sequoia sempervirens
GCATATAATCAGAAGTCTGAGTGCCCTCTGATTGGCAATCCACCATGGTGGGCATGTTGTCAAGAGCAATATTTAGCATCTAACCAAGGAAATGGTGATTGCTTCTTTTCTTGCTTATGTAAGGCAAGATTTTTCTTGCAATCATAATGCTCAACTGACGTAAATAGTTTGTCAAGTAATATAAGATGCATTTCTTCAAAAAAATATGGGAATTTCATGCTAATTTTTAAGTCCATATTACATGCACATGCATGAACAAATTTTATTAGTTGGCTCAATTTGTTCTCACTCATATGGGCATCAAGCACAAAGCCATTGTTCCAATGGAGTTTCACATCACTAGACAATGTGTAACGATTGACAATCAATTCAGTAATGAAGAAAGCGTGCAACCAAGAAGACCTTAGAGTCAATCATTAAAATTTAATGCTGTACAAATTTAACAATAGAGATTGGGAAGGGAGTTTGCATCTGTTACTTACTACAGACATATAAGTACAGGCATTGAGCATAAAACCATTGTCCCAGTGGATTTTCCCAAAGAGAATGTGACAATTGACAGTAACTTGAGAAGTCCATAAACAGTGCAAAAAAATAATTGCTTGCAGTTTGTAAGCTGGATGAGATGAGACTCAAAGATAGATAGATGATTATTATGCAGAAGCCAAGAAAAGCTTGTCATTTCACCTCCCTACAAGGGTAGCTTCTAAGACCAATAGCATTGCATAATCCATGCCATTCATTAAAATGATTGTTGTTTCTCAGTGCCCCATCTCATGTTGGTTCCCAAAGAGGAGTCCATTACACACAATGGCATAAATCTTAAATCCATTCAGATAGCACGACATCAATGGTCTTTCATACTGTGGTAAACAAAAGAGCTACAGGTAACCTTTTTGTCAGTTAGCATCTCAAAAGATACTGGACTATAATTTGTGTATTGAAATAAAACATAATCAACTGTAGTTCGAATTATAACAAAAGGGACAACAGCATAAATTTAAAATTATCGTAATTAGCCGATAGGCTATTGTGGGTGGGAAATCCACGGTTGTCTCTTGTCACGATAGGTAATTTTCGGCGTTCGGAGGATGAAATGGGTATATTAACTAAGCTTGCACCTTAGCAAGGCGCAAGGGTTACGCCGATAGGAGGGTATACTATGGTAGTGTATCGAAGGGCAGAGAGGGGGGGAGAATGCATGGGGAAAGTGGAGTTTGGTTTTTTTTAAGTAGAGTAGAACATGCCAAGTGGATGAAGAAAACAATATATTATCTTAAATGGTTGAAGTGTAAGAACATTATAGCTCAACTGGGCCAAGTACATTTGTTGGTAGTGCATGATATACAAAATGTGTGCTATGAGAAGTCAAAATACTGGTGAACAATTTTGTATTAGAACTTTTTTTTGGACTAAACACTGTACAATTGTTGGTGTTTGATGGTGAGGAGCTATGATATATGCCATTCGGTTTCAAGGCCTGCAAAGCAAAAGAAATGGAATGGTTAGGTGGGAACATTATTTGTTGAAATGTACAATGATTGCTCCATGTTCAATTTATTATAAAACTATTAAATATACATCTATATTTACTTTCTAAAAGAGAAATTGCTGATATAAGAATATGCAGGAGCAACATGAGGGAGAAAGGGAAAAGAGTTGTGCACCTTGACTTTTTAGAGATAGTTGTTGTAATTGGGCTTCCTCTTCTTTTCTCATAGTTGTGTATGGGTGGTTATGCATTTTTGAGAATCTCTCAAAGGAGAACATTGGCTGAATACGAAGGTTGTTCAACGATTTCACTCTGGATATAGCTGTAAATGTAAGTCCTTGGCGTTCTATTTTTCCAATGTCGATAGTTGCGCTGGATAGCGTTAGGCCTTGGGATTTGTGTATGGTAATAGCCCATGCCATTGTGAGTGGAATTTTCCTACGACTGCCCAATGATACAGGTATTATCGGTATACTTTTGGGGTCATTTGCATTCCATGCTGGCCCACTATAATTATCGATCCTTGCCACAACATAAAGTGGAACATCTGGTGGTTTGGAACCAAGGCTGTAAACTATCTCAACAACTTCACCTAAAGCTCCATTTACAAGGCCTGCTTGTGTCCATATGTTGGTTGTCAGCATGATGCGCTGCCCTCTACAAAGTAATACCTGCTTTTCAAGCTGTTCATCAGTAGTTGCATTATCTGCTTCAGCCCTGGTGGTAGTTGCAGCACTTATTGCAATTGGACGGTTTAACAATTTCAACATTCTTCTATTGTGAAGTCTAACTAAATCATTGGTAGCAAACAAGTGCATTGAATTGTCGAATATTTCTTTTTCGCTAGAGGTGAGATGCTTATCTGTGCATGTTTTTAAAAGTTCCCAATCCTCTTGTGATGCTTTTGCATTGCGTATGTTTTGCAATAGTTGGCGGAATTGTCTTTGGTCTGGAGTCTCACCCTGTTGACGAAACACTGTGTCTAAGGTGACAACGGTCGTGAACTGGTCCCATAGTGTTTTTGCATTTGAGTGTGATGTGTAAATAGGCTTGTCAAGTACAGGCGGGAGCTGTGCGAGGTCACCTATTAGGATTATTGACACACCACCGAAATAAAGATGTTGTCGATGCGGGAAGGCCTCACGTAGTCTCGCATCTATCTTCAGTAGCAACTTTGGTCCTATGAAGCTCATCTCATCAATCAACACATATCTTATGTGTTTCATCTCTTCCTGAAATGTTATTAATGATTGGCCTTGCAATGGGTGCATTTCTTTGATAGGAATTCGAAGCATTGAATGTATAGTTGATGCATGTATATTAAATGCAGCAACCCCTGTAGGAGCCAATGTGAGTAGCTGGTGCTGCTGGTGCAGATTGTAAGTATCAAGTGCTTTTCTTATGCGAGCAATCAAGTATGATTTCCCTGTACCTGCTGTCCCTTGAATAATCATGTGTAATGGTTTATTTGACTGATGTTTGCTATGGTTGATAATATGTGTGAGTGCTAGTTTTTGTTTGGAAGATAATGTATAGTCTGGGACATCATACTTAGTTGGAGCATGCCTTTCATGGCTACATGCTTTCTCCATGTTTATAAATTGTGTGGCAATTTCATGAAGCTCTTGGGGCACTGAAAGTTGTTCCCATCTGTAGCTGCTATCAAACTCACGCCTGCCAAGCAGGTCAAGCTCATTTAGGCTGATGTTGTTTGAGGGGCCCATTTGCGAAAATAATTCCCATTCATTCATTTCTAGCATGTCCCTTTTGTCCATGTCAATTTCACTGTCTGATTCTGCATCGTCGGTGTTTACGTCTGACGGGGCGGTGCGCGGGACATGCCATACATCATATTTGGATGTATTCATTTGCTTCCAATTTGCAAGTATTGTATCCTTAGTTATCCCTATGTCGATTTCCAAGCTTCGGAAGTGCTTGTACAGCAGGAGCTCACTCCAACAAAAAGTTTCGAACTGGTCTGAGTCCTCGTCTGGGATGGTGTAGAACTTTGGGAAAACATTGACAATCGCTTTGACCTTTCTTTCTTTCCACTTGCATCCCTTGCGACTCGCAGAGTATGAGAAAGATCGTGCAGATTCAAGTAGCGTTGTTGTCTCCAATTCTGGAGGTCGATTAATGTACGACTGAAGGTAGCTAGGTTGTAGATGGCTTTCATGTGGACCTCTTGTTATTCGATGGAACATTTTGCGTCCAACATTCAAAGATGTAAAAGGTCGATTACAAACATTAAGCGGCAATTTCTGAAGCATATGGCATGTTTCTTGTGCTCCAATATCACGCTCTGCCACGATTTCTGCCATGAATTTTTGATATGCTGCGAGGGCCGGGACATCTTGTTTTTGGGTTGCAGATATTCTTGCTAGCATGTCAGTACAAGTCTCAGATGCTCTCTCTACTTTTGATGCATACTTGGCAATGTATTTTAGAACAACTGCCCGCGAGATGACAGGTTGACAATCTATGTTGGCTCTCCATATTGAAATCATTTCTGGATTGTGTATGTTTAACCTATCATCATTCCGTGCAGGTTCATATTGTTTTGTCCCACAGTTGTCACGTGATAGGGTAGATATAATTTTCTCTTTCCATGGAGCTTTGTATCGACATTCTACCTTTTTCCCTTTCTTTCGCAAGCATGTCCCCTCTCTGCATTTTGTGTGCCTTTGGACACGATTTATGATCTCTTCGTAGTCATGAGAGGGGTCTGTAGCAAATATTTGTGTTGTGTCTAGTAAGCAAGGATCGTCTTGGAAAGATCAAAAAATCAAGTTGTTTCTTGCTGATGCAGCACGGGGATTCCAAGCACTGACATACCTGTCAAAGAATTTCCTAGCCTGTTGAACTGCTACACTGTCATCCCAATCAAGTTTATCCATGTTTGGTGCGTCATAGAGCCAAAGGAATCCATGTACATGTGCAGTGCCACGATGCTGCCATTCATACCTGTACCAGTAATCTTTTGCATTGAGGAGTTTCTCAATTACCTCTTCACGAAACACTGTGAATCGCTGATGCAAGTACAATGATGTGGTGTGGGGGTTGTTGACTACATTTTCTAAGCGCTGTTTATTTGTTTGCATTCCTACCGGCGCACCATCCGAGATCAAACATTGTAGGTCTGGCCACTTTGTGTCTGCTGCACTTAATGTGAAGAATAGAGTGGGAGACCCTATCTGGTTGATCATATTTGTTAGTTCAGCATGACATTTGTTCCAATATGGTCTTGTGCCTCGCATTGAAGAGCCAAAGTGCATGAGCTCTTGAGCTAATTGTGTGTCAGGTAAGTTTTTCAAGTGTGCTCGAAGGTCCTCAATAGTGGTTGGCATGTTCTCTTCTACATTTTTTTTAATGAAAACTACAGCAAGCCCTTGGCTACGATGCCGCATCATAAGATTAAGCATGAAATATCAGAACCTTGGATGCCTTCCAAATCTATGGTCATGAAATCTCATTAAGTGGAGTGCATACTCATGCATGTGCACTTCCCTAATTCGTGGTTGCATTTGTAGTGCAACTCCAGTTGGAAAGAGTGTTGGAAATGCCATATCAAGCAACCCCTCAGTATTGTATTCATTTATCGGCGATGAGTTTATTTCAGGCCAGTCTATAATGTTGTTTGTGTTGTCGTCAAGGTCTAATGTTTTCTTAATAATTTCTAACTCACAGCATCTATTTGGAAGTCTAGCCATAAATGATGATGTGTTTACTGTGCTGCGTTCAATATCATCCCCATCAGAGGCAATTTCATTACTTGGAACGACCATGTCTTCATTGGTTTCAAGGGTATGTAGCATATTCGATATGTTTGTTCTTGCTTCAGGGAATTGCTCTAAGTGCTCAAAACTTATTGCAACATCATGATAGTATGGGTCATATTTGACTTTGTATTGCAACGCATCTCTGATATGACTTCTACTGACATAACAATCATAATAATGACCTTCTGTATGCAATCTTCGAACTATGAGAATGTCCAACTCTTGTATTCTTCGTGGAAGAACTTTTGAAATGTTAGTGATATCTTGCGGGAAGCTAATCGTGTGGCCACTATATCTATACTGGCCTCCAATAGTGTGGGTTACCTGTAGTACTGGGCTGATTTTGGCAATGAGCATTTCCTCCACTTGGGTGAGTCTTTTCAAAACAAACGGTTGCTCTCCTGGGTCCATGTTGTTGAGTGCAGAGAACCGATGGATGCCTCTCTCAGCGAAACATCTCTTACAAGTTGCGTTAGCACCTGATGAATGGATGTGCATGCCTGGGTAACATTCCTTGCATACAATGCATGTTTTTCGGTTGGACAGTGCATCTATTCTTTGACAAAAATTTTTCATCGCCATCATGAAGTTATCATTGTTGATGCATGTTGTTCCATGTTCATCTAGGCATGTTTGTTTCTGTAAAGATCTATTGCGCTTTTTTGCATTTATTTCCTCCCTATGACGATCATAGTAAGCTCGACTTTTCTCACAATCTTGTAGTCTTCGGGCTTCTGCTAGCTGGGGGCTATTTTGACTTTCATGCAATCTTTTTAGTCACCTTCGAGTAGCTATCTCTTCTCTATGGCGAGCATAGTAAGCTCTATTTCTTTCCCGGTTTTGTTGTCTTCTCACCTCCTTTTGATATGGGTCACTTGCATTGTTCCCTATTGAGGAGTCTGCCATATTTGGGTCTGGACACGTCAGGGTAGATCAGGAATACGAGCATAGCAAAACCAGATGAAAAAAAAAATGCTTATATAACCAAAATGTAGATGAACATGTAAAGATATTCCTAATTGGTTGACGAATGCATGTTGCAATATGAGGAGGAACACAATTTGGAGGCACAAGAGAAAGGTGCATATGTAAGCTGCTAAACAAACATGTGCATTTTTTTGTATATCAAGAGAAACAATATTTTACATATTTATATCCATCTAAAGGCATTAACATGATAGTTTTTTAGAAAGAAAAAGATATTGCCATAGTTATGTACAACATCAGTTTTTTTTTGCCATGCATACCATCTGTAGTCATACTACACTTGTAAAGAGAGCATCGCAACTATATCAGGGGCTGTAGTATGGCTAGGGTGAGCCTACGAGTTCCACAACAAGTTGTGGCACAACAACGAGCTCAATGGGGGGAGGAGCTTTTGCATTGCAAATTTCCTAGATTTTTTTGAGCAAAAAACTATTCTCTTCAATGTAATCTAGTTGTTCGACCTTGGAAATGGTTGCTTTTAAGCGTTGCTCTGCATTGTACATTTCAAGGTTACAACAC
This sequence comes from Sequoia sempervirens, assembly GCA_007258455.2. NCBI lineage: Eukaryota > Viridiplantae > Streptophyta > Pinopsida > Cupressales > Cupressaceae > Sequoia > Sequoia sempervirens. Next base: position 6,778 of record VDFB02200310.1, read on the forward strand.
AATGTGAATACATAATGCTTGTTCAAGACACTCCTAATCACCTCTTCCACATTTCTATCAGCAGCTTGATCAAATTGTAGACTATATAGTTTGTCTGCAGGCACGCCCATGAGTTGTGTCGCCCCTTCGTCGAATGCAATTGCCCATATTATATTTGTGTGGTCCTGCAACTTGACTTGAAGTATATACCTATAGTCACAGGTATTACATATTGCATTACATTTTCCACAAAACCACTTTCCATCATTTGTTTGTGATAGTCTTTTCTTACAAGGCTTGTTACTTGACCGGGAAGGGCATGCTGGATAGCAAAATGAGTCAGTTTTTATGAATCGTGTTGTTGCCACCAACATGCATTGTAGAGGTTGAGCTGTATTTCGAGCCTCTTCACGAATGGCATTGATCGTCAGTCTTCTAGCAGGTGGGGCCATGTGAAAGGAGCTAGTAGTCAAAGCCTGAATGGTAGCGTCATTTTCTTTGAACCATGTTTTAATCTGTTCTGACTCTTCTATTTGAGGTTCAATCGATAGTTTTGTAGTGGATGAGGTGTTGATCACCTTTCCATTGAATTCAGCCACATGCCCATTTCGAATAGCAAGTACTGGTGATTCACGCATGAGGTATTTCTCGTGCAGCTGTGCACCCTGCTTTTCGGCTAATGACCCCCATAAAGTAACATTTATATTTGTGTTGGACATGTCAAGAATTGTTAAGGTTCATCTTGCGACCTCTGTCCCATCTCTTCTCCTGATTGTGGTGCATGGATGTACACAAGTGACAATTCCAATTGCATCAACATTTGAACCGTTGCTTTTGCTTACCAATGCATTGAGGGGTGTAAAAGAGTAGTGCTCTTTAGGGATGGAATCATCATCTTCACAGAGGGAAACCCTTGAGTCAGGCATAAGAGAAATTTCCAGCCCGCTATTAAGCTTGTTGTAGACTCTATTAGCAGGTCGAACCGTGCCTCCAGACAATGTGTATGTAGCTCCTTCGATAATTTTATCACAATGGGTGTGAGCTGCTTCATTGAAGCATGTCACACGTGTCTCAGTTCCTTCACAATCTATGATATCAAAGGTGAAGATATGGCCACTTCCTTTCTGTGTGGTGTAGCTACGTATATCAGTCTTCACAGTTACACGACCTTTAATAGTCCACCTTGGTTGAAATGGATTCAAGTTTTTGATAGGCGTTATTGTCAGTGGTGCCTCCTTTGGTAGGATTGGATTGACCCCAAATAGTAGATGTCGAGGAGCCAGTCTTTCAGGAATGGAGGTGTTTTTTGAAGAAGTGGCCAAGCTAGAGGGTTCTCCTGTTGAGTGCTCAAGTTGTTCAAGATGTTTTGTGCATAGGAAAACTGGCTCCCCAACAATAGCATGTGTTGTGTGGACAATATCAAGGTCGACAATAACAATCCACCTAAATATTCAAAGCGAGATAAAGTATAAGTAACAAAATATAAGAGGAGAGTAGGTCTCACTTATTCATGTGCCATGTAGAAGATAGATCATGAGCATACCGTGTGCTAGCTGTTTGAGGACAGCTGTATCTGTTCAGTTGCACGATGGAGCCAGGTACAAGCACATTGGATTCTATGTAGGAGTTATATTTAGTTGGCAATGATGCTTTCTGCTTGTGCACACCATCAGAGATTTCCAACCTATATCGATTGTTGTGCGTATATTCAAAGCCAAAACTCGAGATAGCTATGACTTGGACATGAGGTTCCAAAGTGACATTTCCTCCATGCATCAATCTAATTGCATCTGGAGTCAACAAGCTTGCCATGGTGCAAGGCAAGGAGAGAATCCTGCACAAATGTATTGGATGTAAGGCACTTGTGCAAAGGAGTCAATAGAACAACCCTTTCATCAAACTATAGCAACTTATTGGTAGATAAATTCGAGTAGTCGAAAGAAGAGCCAAGCAACTAAATTGAAGTTGGGTGGAAGTAGCAACATGGCTAGGAATAATTCAATTATGCACATTTTTTATGAACATCTACCTCATTATGTGGAGAGAGGAAAGGAAAATTAGATACTCTCTATGCAATTTACTATCAGCTATACTAATTTTTAGTTAGTTGCATACATGGAATATGTATAGTTTTGATTGCAACAGCTCAAAGATACATGTGTATAGTTCAAATAGAATAGGTTCAAGATACATGGAGTGAACAAGACAAAAAGTAGAACGTAGATATACATTGAGTCAATTGCCGTATTGGTTGATGCATATGTACAATGGAGAGGACCAAGGGAAAAAGTAGCAGAGTGGGGGGGGGGAAGGAGTTGTACATTCTTCCCACTACATAGTAGATATTCGAAAACTAGATATAAGCTTTTACTGCTTGTTGTGCTAGGGAAAAGAAGGGGTTGGATGATTAGTAGGCGTTGTATTACATTCCATATCAAGAGGGAAGGCATGCTCCTCATCTTCAAAAAAAAGCCATAAGTTGTTGTCGTCATGTTTTGTCACAAAGAAAAAATGATTGTCCCCAAAACCACAAAAAACAAGTAGCTATCTTAAGCAAGCTATTTACAGGCTACTTTATGTCTGCTAGGAGTTTTAGAAAATCTTCCTTAATCCTAGCACCATTTCCCATTCCATACAATGCATCATATTTCATTGCTCGAAGGAAGTCGCAATACGCATCCAAAACAAAATAAGCTGTATGGAACTTTTGGACTGCCTGTTGCACCATCTCGATGTCATGGTTTTCCACTTGGAAGGCTTCTTCGCATGTCTTTTTAGCATCTTCAATAGTCTCTTCACAACCTCTCACAATGTTCTCTGCGAGGACTGCAACATTGCTCTTGTAGACACCACTCCAAACAACAGAAGAAGAGTCTGAAGGTGAGGGAGGAGCATCAGTAGCTTTTGATCCTGTAATGTCTCCCTCAGACGAGCTGCTAGATATTGTGATAATGTCTGCTGGTGGGTGCAAGTTTTCCATCACCTGGGGAGTTTTTAAATAGGAACAACTGTGATTATTTTATAACAATAAAAGTTGCATGTGTGTGATTTGTAAAAGGACATTTGGAAATGGGGTGGGAAAATGACAACCACAATGGAAACAAAAATCTTCACTAAGGAATGCTTGTAAAATGAAATAATGAGTATCTTTACGAGCATGTTTGGAATTGATGACGGGAGATCTTGTATTAGTTGAATTAGTCATATATATTGTCCTTAGATCAACAAATAAAAAGTTGCATTCATTTAAAAAAAAATAAAAAAATTCTATCATAGGAATAGATTTTAAATTAAACTACACTTTTTTAAGAAATAGCATAGACCAATACGGAAACATACAAATTCGCTTATATGCAGAATCAAGTTTAAAAAATATAAATATAGATTAAAATGCCGATTATATTCATGATGTTATTTTCCTTTTAACAATAAGGAAGCAGGACAATTAAATCCAAAATCTATATACATAACTATTGTTAAATTCCACCCACTACGTTTTTTTTTTTAGAAAGCACATTTATTCAAGCACATGTAAGCCTAATATTTGTAACATGAGAAGTGCGTTAGTTTAAGGTCTACAAAAGTATGCATTGCAATGAAAAGAAATATTAGAGGATATAAACTGATGTAATTAATGGGAGAAGACTTGTGAATAAAATTGGAAATCTGGAAAGATGTGTTGGCTATATGTCTCTATAGACCCTTTTCCCAATTCACTTTTAGTTGAGAAAATCTAAATGGCAATATAAGTGGATGAAGTATCTGGAATTAAGAATAACGCTATATATCAGAATTAAGAATAAACTTATTTGGAAATATAATAGTAATGTTATTATTATTCCACCAATTAACAATAACATTATTTATGATAGTAATTTTATTAGTGTACCACAAAGTAACAATAACGTTTCTAATTTATAAATTAGTATTACTAAATATAATGTGTACCATTAATTGTATCCCATTACTATACTACCCTTTTTTGTATTTATAGTTTACAAATTTTTACCACAATAATTATTATTTATTCTTTATTATTTCTATTTGCCTCAATCTAAACATAAATAATATTATACCAACATATAACTCTTTGAAAAGTGGCACCATACACTCTTTAAAATCGACAATTTAATCATTGGTATTATTATTAATTATCTCATGTAAACATTATAACTAAATCTTTAAGCTTATACTGATGATAAAGTTTAACCCGCGTTTAACGTCAATTCACCTTACTAAAATTACTTCTATCTAAATAAAAAATAATAATATCACATAACTAACCCATTAAGGATAATATGAACATTTGCTCGCAAATTAACCCTTTTTATAAATTTCAATTTTTCAATCTCAATTTACCTTACTTAAATCACTTCTATCTAAATAAGAAGAATGATATTAAATAACTAACCCATTAATGATAATACTAACGTTTACTCGCAAATTAACCCTTTTTTATAAAGTTCAATTGTTAATCTCAATTTTACCTTACCAACATCAAATAACTAACCCATGAATAATAATAGTAACATTTACTCTCACAAATAACCTCTTCATACTAAGAATAATATGTACTCCTACTACAATAGTAATGTTTTAAAAAATTACTTTAACTTCATTCGATAAACAAAAAAAGCTTAAGTTCATCCGATAACGAATAAGCTTATTTAATTTAACTTCATTCGATAAGCAAAAAAAACTTAATTTCATCCGATAGCGAATAAGCTTATTTAAGTAGTTCAAAAAAATACACTTTTAGTCTTTTATTTTTTTCCTAGTAAATAAATGAAGGTAAAAGGGGAAAAAACGGACACTTACCTAATAATTTCTATGGGATATCATCGCACATTTACTATCTACTGCAGCAATATAGTATTCCTTAACACGAAGATTTCACATTTTATTTTATTTTATTTCTATACATGGGGTAATACCCCTTGAGTACTCAAAGTTCCAACGTACAGTAGTAGTATTTTTTTAATTTACCTCAGTCTAAAGATAAATAATATTATCCCAAACATATAACTCTTTGAAAATGGCCACCATATACTATTTAAAATAGCCAATTAAATCACTGGTAATATTATTAATTATCTCACCAAACAGTAAACCTAAATCATTAAGCTTCTACTCATGCTAGTGTTTAAACTGAGTTTAATGTCAATCTAGCTTACTAAAAGTACTTCTATCTATATAAAAGGGAGGTTGGGAGTCTTAGGTTAGTTGAATGTTTTTTGAAAGATTTTTTAGTTGGAGCCTATCAATCAACACAGAAGTCCTCTTAATTGATATTTATAATAAACGCAATTTGGAACTGGCTATCAATCCCAAACTCCCATTTAGCTTATTAACTTATTCCTAGCTGTGTGATTTAGGTGACCATTTTTTGCACTGCTAGAACTATTCAGTTACAATCCTGACATTTTTTTTTTTTTTTTTTCACAACATACATTAGCAACCTAACACTTTCGCAGTGGGCCACCACTATACAACACAACTCCTAAGCCTATCACTATATTGGTAATAGTACACTTGAATGAGGTACAACTCAAGGTTTAAATACCGATGGGTTCATGTTGGGTGACTCCTTTTAGACGAGTTTCTTGGAGGGTAAAAATCAAATTCCTTCCAACGACTTAAATGTCTAAGTTTGGACAATTTAGTTTACTACAAGAATGGTTGACTCTAAAATAGTTATTTTAATATTCGTGTTGGGGCGGGGGGCAACTTAAGAATCTCTACATCCAAAATACCTAGAGGTAACTGTGACTTGTTCTTTTTTGAGTGCAGCTTATTATTAAATCTTTCAAATCTAGCGTGAGCCCCAAATAACATTTAGTAATTGGATAATTTAGGCTTTGCATATAAGGCATTGCATAATGGGCTAGGTAGATTAAATAATTATTCTAGGTTGGGTTTCTACCCAACAACATGGTGATGGTTTAGTATAAGGTGTTTTGGTAGAGGCTACTAAACCATATTTAAAAAAATCATGTAAAATAACTATTTCACAAAACATTACTTTATTTATTTAACTAACTACTTATTCATCCCCTATATATATATATAATTACATCAATGATGAATACTATTATTAATTAGTGACAGTATTTACTTCCATCTTTTAAATTTATTTACTATAGAATGGGAAATTTCCTTTCTTTTAAAGAAAATTTGATTCTACCTAATTATTTACCCTTTCTTTCAAAAAAACAAATCTAATCCTTCTTTTATTTATTGATGTCATTATTTAAATGACTTAAGAAAATGGGGTCATATGTTTAGTTATCTTTGATTAGTTTATTTTATATTTTAATCAAAGCTTTGATATCAAATCTCTATGTTTCCTTTTGTGACTGATTTATCTTTCTGATCAAATATGTTTATCTCTTTATTTAATTCATCTTTACGTTATTCAAATATTTGAATTATCTTTTACACTTGGTCTTTTAACTTGTTTAAAGCTTTGATTAGTTTATTTGATATGTTAATCAAATCTTTGCGATAAGATCTTTTTATTTATTTATTTATTTCATCTTTTAGTTTATTCAAATATTTGAATTATCTTTTATTTTGATTTATTTTCTCGATCTTTAATTTATTTATGGTAAGGTTTTTTATTTCATCGTTTTGATTTGTCTTTGTAATTCTTATTTATTCAAATATTTGAATTATCTTTTAAATATATATTTATATCTTTGTGATTTATGTTTGATTTTTCCTTTTGATCAAATCTTTTTTGATTTATCTTTTAAGTTATTTATAATAATATTTCTGGCCTCAACCCTAACTATATCTATTAACCCTAAACTTGAGAACAAAACTAAATGTAAACCTAATACTAATGCTAACCCTAACCCTAAGTTTGATGCTAGTAACCCCAATTATTACCCCAACCCTAACTATATCTATTAACCCTAAACTTGACAGCAAACCTAAGTGTAACGCTAATCCTAATGCTAACCCTAACCCTAAGTTTGATGCTCTCTCCCTTTCTCTCTCTCTCTTTGAACTATTTATTTGTTTTTTGATTTTTTTTCTTTGATCATTCAATTTATCATGGTAAACATTTTTATTTGATCTTTTTGATTTATTTCTATATTTGAATTATTTATTTGATCTTTTAGTTTATCTACAATAAATATTTTGAATTCTTAGTAATTTATATTTATTTGTTTTTTGATCATATCTCTTTGATTATTTATTTGATCTTTCAATTTATATATTTTTTTTAATTTTTTTTCTAAATTTATCTATGATAAATATTTTAAAAGATTATGATTTATCATTTTTGATTATTTCATCTATATATGATAAATATTTTAAAATATTGTGATTTATTTATTATTATTTTATTCATTTATTTTATTTTTTATTACATCTGGGTGAGAAAGGCAAATTAAGCCCTAATATTAGTAAGACAATATTACTAACCATTTTTTTTTCACGAAAACCTATTTATGCTCAGATGACTACTTGAGGAGAAAAACCCAGATTATTTAACCAAGATAATAACAATAATATTTTCTTCTATAAATTATAATAGTAATTTTATTATTATTTAATCAATTAACAATAACTTAATTTATTTATAAAACAATATTATTAAAATAATGTGTACCATTAATTGTATTCGATACTCTCTTAATATTATAATTTACCAATTTTACCACTACTATTATTATCAATTCTTTCTCTAATAATACTATTATTTTACTCAAATTTTCCAAATACATTTTTGTAGTTTTAATATTGATTTTCATATTAGTTTCATTTTATGCTTATTATAATACCAATATTTTATTATTATTTTTATTATTTTTACATAGGGTAAAACCCCTTTGAATATTTACACTTGCACTTTACAATATTATTATCATTATTATTAACCACAATTTAGACATAAATAATATTAGCATTCTCCTATATGATATTATCACCAACATATTGTCCCTTAAATTATTTAATCATTACCTTAAAGGAAACAAGTTCACCTTAAATCTCAATTTTCCGTACTAAAAATTACTTTCATCCAAATAAAAATAATAACATCAAATAGCTAATCAATGAATACTAATAATATTTACTCTCAAATTAACCTCTTAACAATAACATCTACTCATTTATAATTTTTATTGCTACTAAATCAACCAAAATAACATTATTTAAAACATTATTCCTTTAATTTTGTGAGTAGTATAATTTTCAGTGTAATTTATAATTTAATAACATTATTTACAATTGTAATACTACTTCTTAAAAGTGTTATTCACAATATAATATTATTCTCCAAAATAATTACTGTGTTCAGAAGTTCAACAGAAAATACAAATTGGATATGAGTAGGAATGCCAAAGCTCTTCGAAGGCTTCATTCAGAATGCGAGAGAGCAAAGAGGAGTTTGTCCTCTGAGGTAGAGACTGTCATCGATATCGACTGTCTCCATGAGGGACATGACTTTTCTCTAAAGTTTAGCAGAGCCAAATTGGAGGACCTGAACGCCGACTTATTTGAGAAGTGCATGGAAATAGTGAGAAAATGTTTAGAGGATGCCCACATGAACAATGACCAAATTGATGACATTCTATTAGTGGGAGGTTCATCGCGTATAACAAAGTTGCAGGAATTACTGAGACATAATTTTGGGCAGGAAGAGCTATGCAACAAAGTAAACCCTGACGAGGCCATTGCTTATGGTGCGGCCGTGCAGGCGGCAGCATTGAACAATGAAGATGTGACCCTAGCGCTCACGGATGTTACACCTTTTAGCCTTGGAATTGAAGCTGGCGATGGAGTCATGACCGTAGTTGTTCCTCGAGCTACCCCAATTCCAGCTCAGGAGGAGGAATATGTCACTACAGCCCGTGATAATCAGACTGCAGGAAGTATTTTCGTCTACGAAGGAGAGAGACCGTTGATCGCACAAAACAATTTGTTGGGTAAATTTGTATTGCGTGGAATTCCGCCGGCCAGATGTGGGGTGCCATGTATTAAGGTTTGCTTCAAAGTAAGCGAGGATGGCATTCTCGCAGCCTCTGCAGAGGACGAGGGTAGCGGAGCAAGTAAAGAGATTACAATAACCAACGCCTGTGGAGGACTGAGCAAAGAGGAGATAGATAAAATGATAGCTGATGCAGAGAAATTTAGAGAGCAGGACGAAAAAGTTAAAAAGAAGAATCTGGGTAGAAACAGTCTAGAGTGCTATATTTACAACATGAAAAGTAGGGTAACGGAGGTGAAGACCAAACAAAATATCAAGGCATCTAACTACAACCAGGGTGGGTATGTGGTATCTACGATTGTAGGGGCAAAAGTAATTCCCTGACCTAGCTGGTTTGGTGACAGACGGTTCAGGAAGGCCTATGTTGTCATCAAAGCAAAAAGTGCATGATGTTGTGTTTAAGCAGGCAGCCATGATGAAGAAAGAAGGAAAGAGCCGGTAAAATGAAAAGTAAAAAACCAGAAAAGTAAAACATAAATCAGGTATTGAAGGCTCACTGATTGTTGAGCTTGTCCAAATGGAAGAAGCGCAGGTGGGTGTCACTTCAATGCCTCTCGTGCAGAGCTGCTACAATGCCTCCACTCCACTGCAAGCATAACCAAACAGAATATCAATTCAAGTCAGTGTGAGATTCTGATGAGCCTTTAAGCTTCAAGATTTGGGAGGATGGTACTGACCCAAATTGCTCAGCAACAATTTAAACTAAACCACTCGAAATCTCTGCAGGGCTTTTGGCAACAGTCTCTGTTCTTCCCTTCACTTCAAATTCCAATCCAAACTATGTCGACAACGCCTTGCCTCCAGGTGAGAGAAATATAAGTTTTCTCAACATTTATTGCTAACAGGGAAGTTTTGGTGGCCGAGTAAATTGGAGGGCAAGAACGGAGACCCCAAGAAAGGTGCGGAACTACACAAGCGCACCCAGAGCCATACCTGGTGACATAAGGCAGCGTCCAAAATCTGCATTTTGTGTACATTTTCTACGCCAAAATCTAGTTGACGCCATCCATTTATTAAATGCCACAATGTCCAATGGGAAGAATAGTGTACGTAAGTGTTTCTGCCATGCCTACCACTGCACACCTTTCTTCTCCTGCTTGACCAAAGTACATGGGACCCCTTTCCTGTCAATTGAAAAGATCAATCATCATTGTACGCAACAGTCACTGGAAGCGGAATACCCACAACCCGGCAGAGGAAGGCCTGAAACATTTTCCGGTATCAGACAATAGACATTTCCGGTGGTTTTCCCACCTATAATAGCCTATCGGCTACCGAATGAAAAAAACTTCATTAAATAGGTGAGGTTGCAGCGTGTGGGAAGGGTGAGAGTAATGAGGAGGGCGTTCGTGCCATTAATAAGGCATGGCGTCCCTATCTCTGGATCAGGTCTTTTGAGGAGGGACAGGCGTTGTTCTGAGAGGGAGAACAGAGAAGAAAATATAGAGAGAGAAGGGAGAAGGACGGCAAGGGAGCAGAGAGAGCATGCAGGAGAGACTAGTCGGATGGAAGTCAAGTTGGGAGGAAAAGAACGCAGAAAACAACACAAGAAAGAGATGGGACAGAGGAAAACGTGAGGACTAACGAGATATTGATGAAGTCCATCAAAGAAACGTTGAAGGGACGAGCTGAAGATCATTTGCTTGGCATTCGAAATATCCAATAAGCTACAATATGGTAAGGAATTCGAAATGGAGATGAGTGAATATTGACACAAAAGGAAAGCACGTGTGGTTTACTTGCTGGGGCGCGGCTGTAACAGGCGCTAAGTGAGTCATTTTGGCCTTAGAAGACAAGACGAGTCAGCAAGAAGGAGATTCATGGACATTAGGAGGGTTGCCCATCATACCCAAGTCAGGACGTGGTGGCTGTAAGCTAAAACGGGATGAGTCGAGGCAGGTTGGGTACCGTAACAGCTTAGAAACATTAGCTACAGTTGCTATTGTGTCCAGTGCGTGAAGCTGAAGGAGATAGACACTTGTATTTCAAATCTGGACGTAATTTCTTGCTTCTACAGCCTATATCGACCTCTGCTGAAGATTCAGAATGTTCATAGGAGGCAATAACGAGTGTGTGAAGGCTTCATTGACAAACATACAATCTCTCCCAGGTCTGAGATAAAACAATCTCTACATTGTTATTTTGCTGTTATGATCATTTTGAGAACAAATTGTAAAGACATAATGCTGAAGTGAAATTCTGAGTATAGATACTTGTATCCATTTGACAACTCAGATTGGTAGTTCAATTGTTGTTGTACACAGTGTGTTAAGCAACTGAAAGATACCTTGCTGTAGTGGATTTCTGAGTTTCAATAATACAGTCTATCTTGGGTTGCATGATAGTTGTTAGACAAAATGTCTATTTACAATCCTAGTCCATTGTAGGTGGTTATGATTGCATTTCAATATATGATGAAGTGGAAGTTTGCATGATAGGTGTTTGTAGAAATGCCTCATGGCTGTACTAGATCATCATTAAGGAAGTACTTGCTGCACCTGCATTTCAGTCACCTAGAGTCTTGGAAAAATCAGTAAAAACATTTTATTTTATTTCCTCAATGCATTTGTAACCATTTAGTCCTTATGCGTATTTGATCATTGAATGAGAAAAGTCCAAAGGAAGTCTATTCTTAGCTGAAAAGAGTTTGCATAGCACGAGATATTCATAAGTCCATCAAGGAAACGTGGTCTCAAGAACTACAAAGGTTGCAGAATGAACATAGATTGGATGCGTGAAAAGGCTTCAGAAAGGTGAAAGCAAATGCAATTGGCAAGTGTAAAGCCAAATACCACAATCTTTGACTCGTCCTCCCTTCCTAGGTTGAAATGAGAGCTTCTGAATAGGCTAAGAACACCTTTCAAGCATAAAGGATGGAAGAATTTCATCAAACGCAAGAAGACTCTGTCCTTCTGCTCGGGAGTATCTTTTGCTGCCATGATTGCCTTTTACTAAATTTTGACAACTTCATGCTCATCTCATATATAGTTTGACTATTAGTTACTAGAGAATGAATCACACCCTTATATTCAGCTCGCCTAAAAAAGGTTTGTTTGTCAATTTGGCCTGATTTGGAGGAAATGAGTGTTTGTTTTATCTTTAACCTCTGTGTTTTATGATGTGGATGAATGAGATGTTTCAAGT